>JANHFT010001994.1:488141-504462 GCA_032467955.1 Pseudoxenodon macrops | reverse complement strand
TATTTCCAGGTCCCTTATCTACCATCCCTACTTTCATCTGCAGCCTTCTCCACTCTTCTCTACTTCCCTCTCTCCTTGGATAGGAATTCTTGAAGAAATGAAATAGTCCTCAACATCCTTCTGCCCACATATTTTTCTGTGTGTGTGTGTGTGTACGTACACACACACATATAGAGAGAGAGAACACCCCATTTACTGCTGAGAGTGGGGTATGTTAGCCAATTAGTTAATTTAAAAAGCACATTGGAAGGGCTGGTAGTTATCATAGTGGCTGCAAGGAGAACCTCCCTTGAGGTTTTGAGCAAGATATATTGGGGATAATCCTGAAAACATTACATTATGCACAATTTCCTCACAATGTTGTGAGTTTCCTCATGTGCTGGTGGCAATTGTTGTGGACAAATGGACTGCTTAAAATGCATGTAAAACTATTACTGCAAACTAAGGTAGGTACATTTCAAAGCTAGTGTGGAATATCGGGGATAAAACAGTCCTGTCTTTAAGATGGTAAGTGTGATTAGGGAGCAATTTATTGTAAGGCAAAGCTCCTTGAAACATTTTTTATATACAGGTAGTAAATATTATCACAATTGAGCTCAAAATTTCCTTTGCTATAAAGAGGACAGTTGTTAAAGTGAGTTTTGCCCCATTTTATGACCATTTTTGCCACAGTTGTTCAGTGAATCACTGCAGTTGTTCAGTGAATCATGAAGTTTTTAAGCAAATCTGGCTTTCCCCATTGACTTTGCTTGTTGAAAGCTGGCTGAGAAGGTTACGAATGGCAATCACATGACTCCAGGATGCTACACCTGTCATAAACACATGCCAGTTGCCAAGTGCCTGAATGTTGGTCATGTGGCCATTGGGATGCTGCAACGGTCATAAGTATGAAAAACAATCATAAGTCATTTTTCCCCAGTACTGTTGTAATTTCAAATGGTCACTAAATGAATGGTTGTAAGTTGACAACCAACTGTAGACAATTATATTTGGAGTGCACTAGATTATAAATATGTCCTTTTTTTAACATTATTTTCCTTAATGCTTGGTTTTCATTCAAGAAAGAAAGTAGCTTTTGTTCCTAGAAGAGGAATGTTGTTCTGCAAGATAAGGCTTATACCTATTTTTTTTGCTCTCCACTTCCTGCCTCTTAAATTGACAGGCACAAGAACAGAGCAAAAGGAATAATCAGTTTAAGCATTAGCACAGACGGATGGAAACCCTTAACCTTTTTTTGATAATGCTGGAGTTCTGAGTCATTAGATATGAAAAATATTACTTCTGAATCACTTTTGTTATTTGCCAATTAGATTAGAGAGAAAACATATTTGACGTCAAAAAGCTAGAATGTTGGATCTAAGTGCTTATTATCACTCATTGTATTTATCAAAACCAGACAGATTTCAAACAAAAAAAGTATACACTATTCCCTTTTGACATGGTCACCAATTTATTAAGATTCCTGCTCTTGGAAAATGAAGGTGGATAAATGTTGGAGTTTTTCACTTCCATTCCTCAAGATCAGTTCAGACTTCCAATTGACTCTATAGGATTCCGCTTTGAACTTTGATTACATCTGTAAACTAGTGTTGGAAATTTAATCAGGGATGGTGGCTGACATTGTCGGCCCTTTTGGGGGCAATAGGTTAATGTTAAGGGGTGTAATAAGCCTCAATGAAGTTTAATGTAAAGGAGGAATACATTTTGATAAGAAAAATGATGCCTGCAGAAACCTGTGGTTGAATTTTGACAGTGTAAGCTGGAGTCTAGGGACTACAAAAATGAGACTGCAGACCACTGGTGTCAGCCAGGATTGCCCTCTTCTGCTCACATTGACCATCCTCATTCTTCATCCTAGCTAGTGGGCTGGCATCCAAGGGAAGAAGGTGGGAATTGGTCTGCATGCGTGTCTGTTGGTTTGTGTGAATTCAAGCCTTTTTTCTCCATGTTTTAACACCCGTCTTAGTGGTTTCTGATACAAGAAACTTAAAGGGGACCCAGAGGTTCTCAATTATTTCTTCCATCAAAATCTCCAGTGCTGTTTCTGGATGGGGCATTATTTTCTCAGAGCAGTATCTCTTGTGAATCTGCTGGGGAGTGATATTGGCAGAAGGATACTGAGCTGTTTTCTACTCTTCTTTTTCTAGGTAACCGACAGCTGAAGTACATTAGTTTGGCAGTCTTGGTGGTGCAAAATGCCTCTCTCATCCTCAGCATACGCTATGTGCGTACCTTGCCAGGAGACCGATTCTTTGCTACCACAGCGGTGGTTATGGCTGAAATTCTTAAGGGAATCACCTGCCTCCTGCTCATCTTTATTCAGAAGCAAGGTGGGAATACCACACCAAGGAAAATGGAGGCCCTCAGGGAAGGGTTTACTTCTCCCAACCTTGTTCCATGTTCATTAACAGTCTTGCCGGATCCAGATGTGTGTTTCTGCCTTTGACCCAATCTGATGGTTGAATTGAAAAATCTAAACGTGTTTTATGTCATTTCTGCGCATTATTCTTTTATGATCATATCTGGATTTGGCTCACCGTAACTTTAAATAACATGGTTGGATGTTTGCAATTTGTATACAGAAATGGGAAGAAAACAAGCAAGAAAAAAAAAATTTCTATGGACCCAGAAAGAAACAATTAAACAATTCAATTATGCGAATCAATGAATAATTTAAAACGTGCATATGCAGTCATAAAACTCCTTCTATAAATAGAAATATATACATTTATTTTTTAAAGAGCCAAAATACAAAATGAAACACCTAGTTAACTGACCAATTGATGTAAGATGAGCAGTGTCTTTTCTTGTAAGGGCTTATTTTTATTTTATTTACCCTATATGCTGGTCCAGTCACCAAGTGACTCTGAGCAGCCTGCATATTCCACTCTATAATCAAATTAAAAGGGAAACAACCACAATAATCATTAATTCAACATTAACCCCTAATTAGCCCTGTAAAATCAAAAGAAAGCTGTTACATATGCCAGACCTTAATGGTGTGCTTGAAACAGCCAGGGCTAAATGGCCTCATAGGACACACACGTGTAGAAGGGAGTCTGATCTGCAGATGGGATATCATTCCAGAGAAGAGGGAGCAGTAATGGAAGAGGTTTATTATCCCTGAGCTTCCTGCAATGATTTACTTGAGGGAGCCCATATTCTTTAGAGCTTACTGGTTGGGCAGGGGCCATTGTGAGAAAATACCTGGGTCTTGAGCCATGAGAGTAATCTATAGCAGGGGTCTCCAACCTTGGCAACTTTAAGCCTCGCGGACTTCGACTCCCAGCTTAGCTGGAGAATTTGGGGGGTTGAAATCCGCCAGGCTTAAAGTTGCCAAGGTTGGAGATCCCTGATCTATAGGGAACCTCATGGCCATTGTGGCTGAAGCCTAAGGAATCAATCAATGAAATCAAAGCCCCAGCAGAGACAATCCTCATTACCTTTTGTCTTCTTTTTCCCCTCCACCTCTTTTGCAGGCTCCATTTCCCTACAGCTGGCTAAGAACAGTTTATTGTTGCCAGGGGTCTTAGCTGTTTACTCACAGACGTTTTATTGAAATTAACTCAAGGATCTCTAGGCTGTAAGACTCTAGGATGTGTAATACATACACTAAACACTTCTGTGACGTTTCTTCCCCTCTCAATTATAAAGACCTGGGACTTTTTCTTATGCCCGGGCACTGGAAAAAGAATTATTGCACACCATGTCCTCGAGGAAGAGTAGTATTTCTGATTCTGTCTTTTTTTGCTCGTCCTGAGTATTCTCAAAGATAGGAAAGGAACAGATATTTGCAACGTGTAATAGCTAATGATTTCTCCCTTTTGCAATTGTTATTCATGTCAAAACAAAAAAAGATTGAATTTGTTTTGTTGTGTCTTGATATGTACAAGAAACAGTTTCTTGTCTGTATCCTTTTCCAGGTAATCTGAGACAGTTTGCTGCCTCTTTGTATGATTCCATTTTGGTACAGTATATGGACACTCTCAAGCTAGCAGTGCCTTCTCTCATTTACACCCTCCAAAACAATCTGCAGTATGTGGCCATCTCCAACCTGCCAGCAGCTACCTTCCAGGTGAGATGCTCTTCCGTCACTTCTGATCTAAAGTGCTCTCCGGAAACCATCTTTCCAAAGGACAATGTCCTTCAGTTTCATCTACTTTATATACCTGCCATTCTTTTCTTTTTCTTGTCTTTTCTTTTTTACCGTGCCCCTTTCCCCCACTTCAGAGTAATGAGTAATGGGGATCATGAGTTATGTTCCTTTAAGTCTCCTGGACAGTTCTTAATGAGATCTTGTGAAATCTAGAAATACAATGAGTTCCCTGTGTTATTGTTCAATCTCATTTTTCCTGGGTGGCATTAAGATTGTTCACCACAGAAATGGGAACTGTAGCTATCTGTCTGGAAAGAACTCAGAATGTCACATTATTTCAAAACCATATATATCTGGATATTTGCAAAGGGAGCCTGTTTTCTGTCTTTAGAAAAAACTTAGTGATGTTTATGTAAATTATGGAGCTTAAGCAAATCTCTTGCTCTGCACAATTTTGAATCTTTATGATTTGATCTAATATACTTTGTTTCTGATAATCAATTGGTGGGAACATGCTGAATTACGAGGTTCTGAAATCTTAGCAGGTATTCTTGTTATTCTCAAACAAATAGAAACACTACCATAAATAGTACAGAATTCCTCTCTTTTTAAAAAGGAAAGCAAACAATAATGGGATGCTGAATTAATCCACTTTTAAGGGATTAAATAAGGGTACACATACAACCTTGGATATCTGATATTTGATTCTAAACCACTATAGTTTTCAGTAACCTTGTTCTTTTCAGTAAGATTAATGATTTAAGGTGGATTAAATCAGTGCAGCAGCATTTTGAAATTTTGGTCTCATTTTGCAAGTAGGGAGCAAGAATTGAAGAGGGAACTAGATCCCTATAGTGATTTAGATTAATTTTCCCTAACCAGATACCTTCTGGGTGAGTGGAACGGCAACTCTCCCAACCTGCTGGGAATTCTGGGGATTGTGGTCCAATCAATTGGGATTTCTTGCATAATGTAGAGTCTGGGACTAAGGAGAACTACATAATCCTTAGGCCCCTGGCTTGGTAGCAGGCAGCTTCCTGATTGGGGTGGCTACTAAACTGCACTGCCTTTCCCAGGTTACCTACCAGCTGAAGATCCTCACCACAGCTGTCTTCTCGGTGCTGATGCTCCGCAAGAGCCTGTCCCGTCTTCAGTGGCTGTCCCTCCTGCTCCTTTTTGCCGGTGTAGCCATTGTCCAGGTGGAGCAGCAGCAGGCAGGGGGCAAACCAGCCCACAAAGGCCAGGGGATGCAACAAAGCTACATGGTGGGACTTGTGGCCGTGGTGGTGTCCTGCCTCTCGTCTGGCTTTGCCGGGGTCTATTTTGAAAAGATCCTCAAAGGCAGCACAGCCTCGGTTTGGCTACGTAACGTCCAACTGGGCATCTTCGGGACCTTGCTGGGGCTGTTGGGGCTGTGGTCCACCGAGGGGGCAGCCGTAGCTCAGCATGGATTCTTCTTTGGCTACACCCCACTGGTGTGGGGAGTGATCCTGAATCAGGCTTTTGGTGGCCTCTTGGTGGCACTGGTTGTGAAATACGCCGACAACATCCTCAAAGGCTTTGCCACCTCCTTTTCCATTGTGGTGTCCACCGTGGCTTCTATCTACCTCTTTGACTTCCACCTCAACCTACTCTTTGCTCTAGGAGCAGGCCTGGTCATAGGGGCTGTCTATCTGTACAGCTTGCCCAAGGGACCATTGTCCAGTCGATCCCTGGTGGGTGCATCTATCCAGCAGCAGGGCCATGGAGCACAAAACAAGGAACTTCCTTCCGTGACTACAGATGGCTTCCTGTCCAAGTCAGTACTGATCAGTTGAGAAGAACGGAACACCTCCTGCATTACCTGTCACTGGTTTCTCGTGAAGGTTCCCAAAACCTGGACCCCTTTTTGCAATGTCCACCTTTTTCACTTCTGACCTCTCTTTCCCTAGGTCTTCTCTGCTCTTTCCCCTCCTCCCCTTCTTTGCCTTCGTCTTTATGTTCTTAACTGTGTGCTGACCATTCATATTGTCTTCCTTTTTCACTCATCTGCTTCCCAACATATTCAGCTGCCCATTTTATAAACCCATAAATTGTTATTTTATCCAATTACATATTTATGTATAATTCTCCACACATTTCAGCTGGTATCTACCTTTGTTTGCTTAAATTGGTCACCTTTTCTTTGACTTCTAACTTTCCTCTTTCTTTCTCTACTGTCCCACCCTTGGCGACATTGCCTCCTGAAAAGCAGTTTGAGGCAGAACTATTTTGGGAATATTCTGTCCCAATAACTTTCTTATGTCTGGTCAGCAGGGAGAAATTTTTATAAAGAAGTGTACTTTTAATAAAAGTACACAATCACAAGGTATAATCCCAAGAAGGATTGAGAGGGGGATATATATCAGCACATAAAGAGAAAAAATGTGAAGAAAACTGACAGTTGCCCTTTGAAAACATACAAATTGTTTTTTTTAAATGCCAGGTTTATGAAAGTAGCAGGGATTAGCTTGTTTAGAGCTGTTTGCTCAAAAATTGTCAAATTTATCTACTGTAAGCAGATGAAAACTGAGCAAGAAAGGTTATGTATGGGTGCGTGCATGTGGCAGTACCAGGCCAGTGAAATCAAGGTGTTGGGTATTTGAGTTGCTTGGCATTCAGCGTTTGTTCCTTCTCCAGCTCTGACTATTTAGCAAATGCTGTTGGATCATTGTGGAAAGGGAACTAAGTTTGAGGTGTAGTTAATTCTTTCCTTCCTTCAGTGTATATTTAGAATATTAAATGTTTGGGAGTTACTGGGAAAATGTTGAATCATTAGTAATTAATTTAAGGTTTTGTTATGGACAGAGAAGGTGGACTGGAACAGATTGTCTCATTTCCCATAAGGGACACTTGGCTTGAAGCAAGAAGAATCTCAGGGTAAAGGTTATTAGGAAAGAGCCACCAGATACGGGCATGTAATGTGTATACAGTATGGGAAGGGAAATTTACATCAGCCAGAGATTGAAAGGACGACCGTCTGCTGGTGCTGTGGCTGTTAGAAAGCCAAAATTGGCCTTCTGGAACTCCAGGACAACCACTGGGGAGTCTATGGAGCAGGAGCTAAGAATCTTGAGTGCCATCCATTTTCTTTTGTACTTTGCAAGGAGGAGAGGTGATTAAATGAAAACAGGGTTCTTAGTGAACGTCTAAAGCCCATTTCAAGTATGTGTCCTCCCTCTTTGCCCACCCTCACCCCCAGACAGAGGTCTCCCTTCGATCTGCACTTCCAGGCAACCTTCTGTACAGGCGCACTAACACTTAACTGTCCAGCTTGGTGGTTCACATGTTGTGTAAATTTTGAACCTAAAAGCGGCAGGAAGGTAAGAGAGGCGGAGATTCTGAGAAGTTAGGACCCTTCTCTGCCTCAGTTTCCTTTTTATGTTAATACAAGAGGCTTTTTGGGGTGTGAACTGCCTCTCCCTAATCCTTATGTGTTCAATACCTACCGTACTAGGTTTGTTGGTTGAGGGGGAGTACACTAACCCTGGAGTGTGTGTGAAGGGGGTGGGAGAATGTTGGGTGAATTTTGTTTCCTTTTGAAATGGGGAGGATAAACACAAGTCACCGTGATGTGTGTGAGTGTGTATGTGTATGTTTTTTACATTGCTAATCATTTTTTTTATGAATTCTGCTTTTTTAAGGAAAACAATCAAAGAAAGCCTGTACTGTTTGTCAATGTACATAAATTACAGATGAATAAAGAGCTTGTATTTATTTAGCCTTACTGCTTAATGATTGAGGAAGCCTTGAAAAGGGCAGACCTGTCTCATGCTGCATGTCTAATCCTATTAACACTGGGAGATGGCTGGGGTAAGGACGGGACAGCCTTTTCCCTTGAGATTGGGGTCAGCTGCCTGTAAAGGAGAGGGATTGAGGCGATTCTGAGCCAGAACTCTGACCAGCCTTCACCAGCCTGGTAGTCCTTCCCTCAGTCAGCCTGTGGCCAAAAAGCTTGTTGGCTGGGCTGGTGGTGGAGGATGGGAACTGTAGTTCAAACCAGTTGGTGGACATCCAAATGAAAAAGGCTGGCATGGAGTCTTTTTCCAATACCTGTGAATCAGTTGAAATGTAATGACTGAAGCTGCAGATAGTAGTGTCTGAAATAACACATGCATGCGATGGCATATTGAAATGCAGAAAGCCGTTGACTTGTCTGTCACACAGAACGTTACAATTTGGTGGCAGCTTTTAAAAGGGTTCTTGGGAACCACACTCAAGATTTTAAATGGCCACTGACAGCCTCGAGGCCTCAGATTGCACATCCCTATCAGAAGGAACAGCCGTAGCCTTACTCTTCCATTCGATTAAGAACAAACAGCACTCGCTAATCATTAAAGAGCTTGACTTTACCAACAGTTAAATATGTTAAAATTGGAATTACATGATAACTCAAGGACCAGGAGCTGACGATGTACCTCCCACTTCAGACCGATCTAAAGTGTGTGTACAGTACTTATAAAGTCCACATGCATTATGATCCAATATTGCCTTTCCCAAGTGGGGAATAAAACGGCTCGTGCAAATTCTTTCCTGAGAATTCTAGCTGCCTCCTTCTATAGAAGTTTCACCTCGGGCGTTTGGATGATGCATCTGAACTTCAGGGCTCAGACACCTAAACCAAAAATGACGGAGTCCCCAGAACTGTAGTGGTTCCCCTCCCAGTCAAACAGGAGAGATGCAATTTCCTCTTATGGATACTGTAACATACAAAATCTGGGGGGAAATCCCAGCCCACAAGATAGAGCAGTAGGTAAGTAGCATGGGATTGGGTCAGTCTTGAGATCTCCAAGTGGATCTGGAAAAAGTTGTCCTCGAAGCTTTAGTGGCTAATGAACAGGATTAAACGGCATTTTCAAAAATTCATCGAACAGATTTTTTGTGGTCTCCAATATTTCCTTATCTCACAAGACCGGAAATGTATTCACAAGGATGAATACAGTTTAAAAGTAAGCAAAACTCTGCACATTTTGCTTAACTGATAAATTTTGGAAGATCTAAACCACTGCTTTCCGAACATTTGATTTTGTGTTTTTTTAAGTTGCAGGATCCACCCAGGGTAAGGTAAAATATTTGATGTGAGCTATGGATGAACAGTTAGGAATCGCTGAGCCAAATCAGACCAGAGGAATTTCTATACTGCAGCTAAATTGTCGTCAGCATTGATTCTACTCTACAGGATTCAGTTAGATGAACTTAACTACAGCTTGTGGATTTTTTCCGGTGAGACTGGTGTAGCAACCTGGTCTACCCAATTATGGGCTCTTTCAGCCCCCAATCCAAGAGCCTTTGCAGGCAGTCGCTTTCGTGACAAACTATTTTTGTGTTGAATTTATGTTTACCGACAAAGAAATAAAGGGAGACTAGTGTAGATTTATTTCAAGCTATTTAGCTCTCATCAGTTAGCCATACCCTTCTGGGATTCTAACAGGTTTAACTACAGCCTGTTTTCTGGGTAGCTCCAAATGCATATCTCTTGGGATACCCCTAGGCCTCTCTTGGAACTATAAAATTTTCACTACCTAGGGATTAATTTTCACTATTAATTTTTCACTACCGGGGGATTTTACCACTTCTCCATTCTGGATTTGTAACTACTGACAAATTTTTGCTGCTTTGGAGGTTCATATCCCAGCACTAATTTATAATTAGATTAGAACCACAGGCAGTTGTTTGCTGTTATCTCCTACAAAATGCTACTAATATTGTGAGTTCTGTGACTATTTCCCAGGCAGAAATAGTTGCCATGGTTCACATATGCTTAAATGAGTTTATTGAATAAACACTTACATAGTTTTTGCACAAAATGCTGAGCCATGGTTGAACTAATAATGAACTAATAAATATCAATTAACCGACTTAAAAAAAAAAACTTGTCAGGAACACCCAGAATTAATCTACAGTGTTGATTCTGCAGTTGAAATATAGTATAGTGTCCTAGACTAGAAGTCCTTGCAAGAGCCTGTCCTCCTTTTCAAAGGTATGCCTTACTCCAAAGCCATTCTACATTGCCTGGAATGATATACGGTATATGTAGTCTTTTTAAATGCTTTCTTTTTTTACTCTTTCCTAAAACTGCAGCTAGAGCAGGACAGTTCCTTCTAATTAGTTTAATTTCTAATTGGAGTTTGTTTTATGAAATAATTCAAAATAATATTCCCTCATCTTGGGGTTGTTGTTTTTTGGGGGGGGCTTCAAACTACGTTGCTTATTTGCATGATTTAGTCTGGCTGTATGTATTTACAGATCTGGTTCAAGGAGCAAAAGGAGGAAGTACTAAATAGGTCAGTGTCCTAGTTATTGTGACAAAAATTGTAGCAACCTTGTTAAAATCAGAACACAATGTACCACAAACTACTAAATGTTTCAGCCTAGCTTATGGTGTCAATTCTGATAAGAGCAGTTCATTTATAATTCATTGCATCCTGCAAATCCAGGAATCCGGCTTAACTGAGTAAACCATTGGTTGGGATAATTGGCTGAGGATGTAATTGAAACTCAGCAAGCCTCTGTAAAGTACTTTTAAATATATGCCATTGTTTATATGACATGGAATCTGTGTATATGGTTCCTCGTTGTTGTTTTCCCCTAATCTATATGATGATCTATTAAATGGACAAATGGAATAGCTACTAAATTTTGGATCTTCCCATAGAAAGCATTCAGGCATATTCTTTGCTCACTTCGTTCCAATCACTTTAGGTGGCTCTAGCTCTCCAATAAACAGAGCTTTGAAGTTGGCTTCCCTGATCCAAATGCAGCACTATCAGGAATAAAGTTGATCCCATATTGTATTCTACGTGTTACCAAACCGCGACTCCAACATTCCCAGCCAGCTTGGTTAGTAATGAAGGATGCTGGGAGTTGTCATTCATTGCTGTTTGGAAGGCCACAAATGACCCATTCTGGCAGTTTACCATGTTGGTCTAAGGGTACCATGCTTAGAAAAGCTATCACAACCACCTAAGAAGTTGAGCTGAGCTCAAGTCAGAAAAAACCAATGGCATGCTCTCCAATCCTGCTAGATGGCATAATTAGCCATCAAAGAGATCTTTTTCTAGGGATATCCACAAGGTGTCAGCAGTGTAAAAATGGGAGTGGAACTGGGTGATCATGCCCCAGTCTTTCTACATGAACCTAAGAGGGGCAGGACTTTGATCCTCCCAGTGGTGCCTGCTATTTTGCCTCTAACAACCTCCATCCCTGGTGCCCCAGCTGAACGTCTCCGAAGCCCTCCTAAGTATAAAGAACTTGGGAAAACTGTAATAGGCAAATATAAAAAACGAAAACAAGAAATCATGGGAGTTTATATGTGGCTCCTGATATAGTGGTTTCTTGCTTTCTAGGCAAAATTCGTTTTCTAATGTATCCAAACTTGAAATGTGTTTTTGTTTGTTTGTTTGTTATTCCTAGCATTGATGAAGTTACTTAATTTGGTAATGAAACGTCTTCAAGAAAGCCACCAGGTTCACAGAGCAACCAAGGACTCCACAGTTGTTATTGCGTTCTGTTCGAGAATGTTTTCGATACCTGTAGACTAGGAAAAGGGACTTATTTGATTAAATTTCAATTGGTTACAGCAAGGCCCAACAGACCCACAATATTTTAACGACAGTTTGTTGTTATCCATGGTGGGATTTGCTTTAATACATTGTTATAAATTGTTCACAAACCATGATTGTGTTCAGAGAACACAGTAAAACCAAAATCATGGTTTATTGGTGAACCCAGCCATTATTAAAACCACCCGCATAAGCATAAGGTCTAGAAGCTTGCTGTTTTGAATTCTTTGGAAAAGGGCAATTCTGAAAGGTTGAGATTCTCAATTTAGGGCCTCCTACCATGATCACATAATATAGTTCTTGTTTAGTTTGAGCACCAAATCCCATTATCAAAATGAAGGGCCTTCTCAGAAAGCTACAGTCAGGCTACTGCATATTTAAATTAATTAAAGTAATTAAAGATAAAACTGGAAGGGATATTGTTGCATGTTATCCATGTTTATTGGTAGAGAACATGTTCAAATCCATAGGATTCAGTAAGTAAGGTTAGGGTAGTAATGAA
The DNA here is from genome assembly GCA_032467955.1 of Pseudoxenodon macrops. Lineage (NCBI taxonomy): Eukaryota > Metazoa > Chordata > Lepidosauria > Squamata > Pseudoxenodontidae > Pseudoxenodon > Pseudoxenodon macrops. The sequence goes on along the minus strand of JANHFT010001994.1, from coordinate 492,284 downwards.
GATTCTTTTACCAAAATTCCTGATTTTGGCAAGGAGTAAATTGCAGAGGAAGAAAAAAATATGAGTAATCACTCTTCCCCTGTACCCGCTAGATTAGTGAATCAATATCCAGATTGGGAAAAGTGAGTATAAGTAATTTTCTTAGTGGCAGATGGAATATCCTAAGAGCTGACAATTCTCCAGGTCCTGTTCCTGACTGAGCTCAACCATTCTTCTGCTTTTTTTCAGGGTTTCGGCTAAAGAAAAAGGTTCTTAAAGCGGCAGTGAAAGCGCCACCGAAGACTTCAACAGCATTTCAGCTGTGATGCTAGATTAAGAAATCTCCTGCCTGCGCTTACAAGATGCAGAACAATTCATGGCACTGAGTGCACAGGAAGGAAAGACGGGACTAATTTTCTCAGATGTGCCTTTTGGTTGCCTGATGCACTTTACCAAGCTAAACTTGGTCTCACGTACAGAGCTGAACCATAGGGGCTCCAATAGCAATGAATGGTTCATTTAGATCAGGGCTGTCAAATGAACAGGGCTCGCATCACACGCTGGCCACGCCCTCACCCAGTTTAGCGAAGAAGAAAAAAGTCCCAATATGTCACGTGACGCCGTGAGCTTAACAGCCCTATTTTGATGATCCGTTATATCTTCCCAGAGCACTAAAGGAGCTGTTGGAGCAGATTTTAAAAAAAAATGAAGCAATACCCTTAAATGATTATCTCAGTAGCCTGGTGTGCAATTTGAATTCTAAGGTTTATTCCTAGTGTTTGCCAAATTCTGCCAGAAGTCTGTTACAAATTGCAACGCTAAGGACCAACTTCAGGCCTGGATTTTTTTCTTTCTCCTTCCCTAATTCTGTTAAGGGGGGGGGGTAGGAACAGCAAATTTTGTAAGTTCAAAAACTTGTGATATTAATGCTAATTACAGAATGGTCCTATGTGGCAGTATGAGTGAATTCAGAAAGAAAATAATCATGTGTGAACCACCCTTGGCCCCCCGATTCTTGTGAACGGAGATTGATTCCAAACCACCATTCTGTTCTGAATGACAGACATTATCAGAAGAGTTGTAACTTGCCTAAGGCTTTGACTTTGCTCCTATTCCACCTGAGAATCTGTAGCAGAGACTAACCCAGTCTAAATTCCGTGGCTTCACTTTGCATTGCTTTCCATAGCTGAGCTGGCAAAAGTCTGGCCTGGGCAAATCCAGACCTTGGAGACCAAAAAGAAGACAACATACTGACTTCTCCTTGCTTTCCATTTCCTTTTCTCTTTGTGCACTGAGCCTTTCCCTCCCCCGTACAAAGGGAGAGACAGTATTTCTTTTTACTCCCTATCCCCAGCGATATATTTCTGCAGAACTGTAGCATCGTATCAAGTATTAATTGCATTATAAAGGCAATGTTGAGATAGTTATATGGAACTAATGCGTTATATTTTAAATATACTCACTAGGCAGCTTTGTACATTTTATTTATTCTTGTAAAAACATAATACAGATTTCTAAAGCAAGCAAGCCCAGGTGTCATCTGATCATTTAAGCAGAATCAAAGAGCTGTGTGTCTTATAGCTACTCCGATCTGGGGGAGGAGAGGGTGGGAAGGTGCGCTGTCTCCCATCTCCTTGCCTTGGCTGGTCCTTGCTGGCCCTGACTCTACAGACCTGTCTGCAAACGTTTTTCTTTATGCTGGGCAAATATTATAAAGCGGATCAAAATTGTTATATGGGAAAAACCGAAGCGGGTTTTTTTCTCTCAACTTTTTTTTTTTGAAATTCGAAGTGGGATGGGAGAAGGAGATGGAGACTGTTGAGGAGATTGTCCCCTGCAGAAGTCAGCAGGTCAAACATGTAAAACCTCTTCTGCAGGGAAACGCCACCTCCTGAAAGCCCCAAAGATGTTGGGAACTTTGCAGTTTTTCGGAAGCCACTGAACGATAAAAACCAGCCGCTCTTACCGCTGACATGCCAGAGTTGTATTAAAGACTTGGAAAGACTACCGCTGGCCCAGTCTGTAGTCCAGAGGGAGTCCTGCTCTTGCAGCGGGCCTTTCAGAACATAAGGCTGAAATTTATTCAGGGATAAAAGGGAGGAGTGGGCATCTCAGTCCTGTTGTTTGGCTCGAGAAGCTTCTGCGTTTGCACGTAAGACTGCCCCAGGGCTTGGATAAGGGCGCTGCTGGAACAGTGGGCCGGCAGCTGTGGTATCTGCCCCAGTCTTGGCTTCATTTCGCTTGGGCAGCCCCGTGGACCAGGTTCCCCTTGAGAGGTAGGAAAGATGCAGAAACAAAGTTGGTGTCATTGGCTGCCCTCCGATCCTGTCACTGGCCCTAATGACTTTGCCTCTGTTTTCTAACTTCATCCACGTTCTTGGTTCTACCCCGCTGCACTCATTCTCCTATGTAGTTCTCAGCTTCTAAAGCAGCCTGAAATGTTTGGTGACTTTTAAAATACCATGAACACCATAAGGCACCAATTTATGGCACCAACACTTGAGCGTCTGATCGGTATAAGTTGGAGAAAATGGAAGAATGTAGTTACAGAGATCCTTATAACCCCTCTTTTTTCATAGAAAAAACAAGTTTCTAGTCCCGATAGATCATACAAGCTATGCTTTGACATAATTTGACATAAATGCTAAAATATAGAATTGATAATTTAAGATGCAGTCAGGCATTTAAAATATAATTATTTAAAATAAACTATTTAAAATAATTTAAAATGCCTGAATGCATCTCACTGATAATTCCAGCAGATGACTGGAACATACAAAACTGCCCTAATATATTAAATCCGAGCAATGAAAGATATAGTCCAAAAATGATTTCTGATTAGTGAAACCTCTTTTAAGATCCAGCAGGGAGCTACTCACTTTAACAAAAACAAAAAAACACCACTTCCTGTTCTCTCTCTCAATCCTGAAATTGGAAACATTTGCCCTCTCCCAGGGCTGCTGCTGATCTGCCAATCTAGCCGTCTTCCTGCAATGATACGGCTTTAGCAGTAGGGGGCGCTTTCTATTGAGCATACTCACCGAGGAGCGTCTGAGTAAGCACTGGGGTCCATGGGATCAAGTTCTTCGTCCTTTCGGCTTGCTGGAGAAGACAGACAAAGAGTTTGATCATCACTTTGGGGCTAAGAGAAGCCCATTCCTCCAGGAGGAGGAGACACTGTATGCCTCTAGCCGAAACCCCTTTGGGAGCTCAGGGTAGGGAATCTGCTCTTACCCTTTTTGCTCTTAGGGTAGGGGGCCAGTTCTTCCCGCCGGTGATAGCGACGTTCCTTCACCTCTTCCCGCTCCGCCTTATCATGGAAGCGTTCTTGTTTGCTTTCAACATCTAAAGGAGATGAATATTTTAGTTTTCTGACAGCCTACCATTTGCCTTTTTCTTCTGCACTGTCTCTCAGATGGCCTCCAGGGCTGACACTGTCATTTTTATTTTGGCTGTTCTTAAACAATAATGAATGTAAGTAGACACCGGACTCCAGCATATATACAGGTAGCTCTTGGTTTAGAGACCATATTGGAACCAACAGCTTAAGTGGTCGCGACACAAACCCGCAACTTTCCATATGATCTTACTTTAGCTTTCCTTTGCTTTACAAACCTCTGAAGGTTGTAAATGCTGGTATTGGTAATAAAGTTACTTTTTCATCGCTTTTGCCCAATAAGCCAGTCACTAAATGAGGACAACCTGTAAGCGGATTCCCCCTGCTTTGGAAATCTTTTTGAAAACTGAATTGCCCATAAGCAGCTCCAAAACGAGTTAAGTATCGAAACAGCAGCATGCAGGGCTCCTTGTGAAAGAAAGGGAGAGAAGGTCATTGAGGCAGTTTTGATAGCTTTTCACTGCTGATGAACCCTGCGAATACAATCCTCTATTTCCTTTCATATAAGATTGCCCACTGATTACTTGCTGCGATGCAACAAGCAACTGTGGCAGAGAATAGATGAAGCTTTTTCACAAAATCAAGTATTATTATCTGTTAAATGACTCCAAAACAAATTGCTAATAATTAACCCCACACTTCCATTATCACCATGATTGCACATATCTTCTGTATGTCCCCACATTTGGAGGGAGAGAGGGAGGGAGGGAGGGGGAGAGAGAGAGAATTGTAGTTCAGTTTGCTGGCAACAAATATAGTGGGAGAAT
>JANHFT010001994.1:470101-482399 GCA_032467955.1 Pseudoxenodon macrops | reverse complement strand
AAGATACGAAATTGGCTTTAGGATTTAACCAAATGTCAAATAAAATTAAAACCGGAAATTTTTCTTTTGGGGATCATCAGGGCAAATTATTAATAAACGGTCAAAATACTTGATGTTACACATAATAACAGCGGCAAGGATTGCCTATGTGCAATGTTGGAAAAAAGATAGTACCCCGCCAGAGGGACTAGTAATCCATAAAATATTTGAGTGTGCAGAAATGGAATAAGCTCACTCTAGAATTAAAGGGAAAAGATGATTCAGAATACTATGCGGTGTGGGAGAACTGGTACCAATGGATTAACAATAGGAATAAGAAATAGAATGTATGTAATATATTGAATTTTAATGTTAATTGTATGAAAAATGTCACAGATTTGTTAAATATATGACAGAGCTTTGTAAAGAAAAATAAATAAATAAAATTATTTAAAAAAACACGTCTCAACAACAAAAATTTAGGGCTCAGTTGTGGTCATAAATCGAGGAGTACCTGTAAAATGATAATATTTACTCTAACTGTGATTTTTTTTAAAAAAGGAGTTATATTCTGCCCTCATATAATGGAAGAGCACAAATACGAGAGTTCTTTCTATTTTTAACATCTAAAATTCCTAGAGTTTGGGGCATTTTTCACAACGAAGCTCCATGTAATCATCATCGTTTCTGTGCAAGAAGTGATCCTTGAAACCTTCTTCATTCAGGATCACAATAGAGTCTCAGCTGACACCGCTACAATTCCTTCAGCCTCACCTTCTTATCGCCCCAGAGAGCCACGCAGCCGCCCGCCCGCGCGCGCGCTCAAGGAAACCCCGTCACCTCGCAAACAGCCCTTCCCCGTTACCGGATTCAAAGCAGCTCCCGTTGCTCCAAGGAGCCACCTGCACGTGACACAGATCCACCAATCCGCGGCCCAACAGAACTTCCTCCCGCTATGCTTTTTCCCCTCGCCTCGCCAAACGTCATCGTTAAATGAAAACCAACCGACCAATCCCCGGGGAAGAAGGGTCAATTAGGTCCACCCTCGCCGGCGCCCTCTTTAGCCTATCAGAGCTGGTTTGCTCCTCCTCCGGTAGTGACGAAATACAGATCCGATCGCATTCTTTGACCCCCCCACTCCATCCCCGAACCTTCGGCCGAAGGAGAAAACAGTTACAAGAGCGGCACCCGACACACGCGATAGTTCTGATCTGTGTTGTAACTCCTCCCCCTCTCTCGTGTTCCTTACTTGTCAATAATCAGAGCGTTTGAAAACCACGCCCCCTCTGTTGCTTTCCACTTCTCGGGGAACCAACCAGCGAGTGGCTGGCGTAGGCTACCTTCGGTTACCTTCCGAAGCGCGAGTGCTTTCCGACTCTTGCCACGTGCACCCGCCGGCCAATAGGCGTTGGTCACGTGACTCGCCCGGAGGCTCCTTCCTTTTTCGCGTGGGCTAGCGAGCTTAAAGGCCGGGAACGATGGAGGAATATGCCCGGGAACCTTGGTAACCGAGGCGGTGGGTGGACGGACGGACGGACGGAGGGCTGGGCGCGGGCCGGCTTCGTAGGCGAGCGAGCGAGCGTGCGTCTTTCGTTTGGACGCCTTCAGCTCCTTCGAGGCCGCGGGGAAAGCGAAGTTTGGGGAGCCCATCCCAGCCCTCCTTCTTTATAGTTCGCCCCTCCTTCCTTCTCCGTCGGCTGCTCCTTTCCCTCTGCACGGGAGGGGAGGGGAGGGGAGGGAGGGACGGCCCCCTTTTGTATCCCATCACAACAGCCCTGCGAGGTAGCTCAAGGTCAGCGCAGAAAACGAACCGGCCTCCCTCTCTCTTGCGGGGTCAATTCCTGAGAAGGGATTGAACCCGCAGTCCAAAGCTCTGCGCTGGGGCCACCTTGGCTCCTTGGTTGTTTTTGTCTTTAGCAATGGCACTTAGGCTTTTTTATATAATGAAACGCTTTTCTTCCCTCTTTCTTGCTCCCCTCCTGGTTACAAAAGCGGCCAGAGCAGGACGCCGCTCAGAAGCATGGCATAAAAGTCACAAAGAAACGAGCAGAACCCTTGGCCTGGATGATAGGACGGAGGGTGGGGGGGTTGTAGCTCCAAGGTCACCCCGTGAACATTATGAAACACGTGGGTATAGTACTGGGGTTTCCTTGCTCCGTGTCCATCTCCCTGCCGGCTCTCTTAAGAATTTACTTTGCTGCTGGCCTTCTGGTGTGGAGGGATGGCTGTTGGTGCTTGAGCATCTTCCCTTTTTGCATATTACCTGTAGCTGACTTGTCCCTGTCAATTAGGAACTTGCAGATTAGATTAGTTTGACGTTACAACAGTAACATTTTCCCCGACCATTATGGTCACCTGATCAGAATCCAGACACTTGGCAACTGGCCCATATTTACAACTGGTTGCAGTGTCCCTGGTTCATGTGATCACCTTCTGACAAGCCAAGGTCAACGGGGAAGCCAGATTCACTTACTGACTTAAATGGTTGCAGTGATTCACTTAACAACTCTGGTGAGAAAGGGTCGTAAAATGGGGCAACACTCACTTAACAAATGTCTCACTTAACAACAGAAATTTTGGCCTCAGTTGTGATCAGTTGGCTGCCAGTACTGATGGTTTTCATTTGTTATATTAAAACGTCAGTAATACATATCAGTATAATATTGAGGTAGTATAATACGTCAGAAGAATTAAATTTAAATACTTTTAGCATTTAATTAAACATAAATTCGTAGCATGGCACAGAGCTTCCTATGTGAAGAGCCTACAGTACACTGACTTGTTTCTATCTGACAGCCCCTGGCGGATCGTAGATGACTGTGGTGGTGCCTTTACTATGGGAATGATTGGCGGAGGTGTCTTTCAGGCAATCAAAGGCTTTCGCAATGCTCCAGTGGTGAGTTCTACATATTTTATTTTTAGTCTTTATTTCATTTGATTTTATTATATATTGCTCTCTTTAAGCAGCAAGTAATGAGGAAATGAAGTATGTAGAGTCGGAATTCTTGTTTCAGTGACATTTGCTATAATAAATTTAGAGCCAGTGTTGGGATTTAATGTAAAGTATTTTGCTTTATGATTTAACAATATGAAAAAAATGGTTATTGTTTGCATCCATATGCACCCTTACTATTCTGCAGTCTTGCTACTTACTATTGATTTTGAGCATGGGATTTCTCTGTTCATCCAAACAGTTCATTCTTAATTTCAGTTGTTATTGTTTGATTATTGGTAAGCCTGTTTCAAAAATGCTTTTCATTTTCCTCAGCTTGATACCCTCTAGGACAGGGGTGTCAAACTCACAGCCCGTGGGCCAGATGTGTGACACATTGGCCACACCCACCCACCTCACCCCCAGTTTAGCGAAGGGGGCTGTGCGTTTGACACCCCTGCTCTAGGGAGTTGATTTACAATTTTCATCTGCCTGACTTTTTAGGGATGATGGCATTTGTATTCAATACCTCTGAAACATTCTAGCCTAAAAAGGCTGACTAATGAGAGAGGTTCACATATACATTGTTCTTTGCAAACCACTGAATCCTAAAATGTGAGTTCTGTGTGCATTGCTTGAATTATGAGTCATCTTTAAGTGTGGAGTTGATTAACCAAAAGGGCTTCTGCTTCTTTTTTTAAAAAAATTCAGGGTGTCAGGCATCGATTCAGAGGCAGCATCAATGCTATCAGAGTCAGAGCACCACAGATTGGAGGTAAGATAGAGGGCTTCGCAGGGGGAATGAGTGTCATAAGACAGGGATCCCCAACCCCCAGACTGCGGCCCACTACCAGGTTGCGGTCTGTTCAAAACCAGGCCGTTGTAGAGATGGGCAAGTGCGGGCACACAAAGTTTCACTCTCATGAGTGGCAGACATCTCCGTGCGTGAAGCTCCACTCATGCAAGCCGAGGGTGTTTGCGTTCGCGGGCGAAGCTCCATTCACGCGAATGGAGCTTCATCCATGAGTGCAAGTGCTTGCCACTCACATGCCCCTGCTCTTCCCCCCTCCCTCACTGCCGGGCTTGCAAAAGATCAAGGAGAACCAGAATCAAATTCTGACATTGTTGAAGAAGAGGAGTGAATTTGGATCAGTTTGTTTCAGCTTGACCTATAGTATGTCATTGTTTTGTTATAAGGATTTCAGTGTCTGGAAAAAATGGAGAATATAAATTTGGGACAGGGATATACAAAATTGTGTAATCTTATTTCCAGGATGTTCTGATGTTTCTCCATAACAAGCTGATCTAAGAATTTGAGAGAAATGGTTTATCCATTTCTGCAAGTGAATCTTTTGCAGCATAAAAACCTTTGTGGTCTTCTAGACTTCAGACAAAGTATTTTTTGGGTGGTTCAGATGAAGAAAAGTTAAACATCACAGGCATGGACTTTGCATTTTGGAATTGGTTAATCCGATGGCGTGTTTGTGTGTCCTGCAGCCCTTACCCTGGTTTCAGAATTCCCAGCAAGTCGTCATGTTAAAGTTATCTGTCCCAGCCTCTGATAAGGGAGACAGAGAAGAAGGTGGCAAAAGACAGAAAAGAGAGAATACCAGGCAGAGAATGGGTGGCTTCACTTAGTCCAGAATGCATTTGAACTCCTATATAACTTATTATTCTGAAGAAAGTGGAGTGCCTGGTTGGGCTCCTTTCCCAGTCCTGGTATATATATATTTAAAAATAAACACCCCAAGCAATGGAAAGTGGGAATTAATTGAGAAATGTTTACTTGCTGAAATCATCTCCAGCTTGGTGGCCTTCAGATGTGTTAGACCAGTTTGTAGAATTTCTAGCATAGCCATACTAGCTTGATATATTGGACATGGAGGTCCAGCATATCTGGTAGGCATCAAATTGGGGAAGGTTGGTTTTTCCCTTGTTGAACATTGCAGTCCTATAAAGATTTGAGTAAAGTAAATAAAGATAGACCTTGAGTTAGCATTAATTCATTCAGCAACTGTTTGACATTACGATGACACTAGGCAAAGAATATACTTGAGGTCCTTGAAGTTCCAGTCATTGCAACAAAATTCACATGCTTGGCAACCATCTCACGTTTTATGACGGGTTGCAGCATCCTGCAGTCACATGATCACTATTGTTGATCTTCTCTGCCAGCTTCCTATAAACAAAGTCAATGGGAAAGCTGACAGTAAGTAAGTCTTCCCCCCCCCCAAACCACCATGTCCTCTGTTCACTTGCACTTACTATTACTCTCCTTCCCCAATCTCCGTGTGCTCACACACATGCACATACCTTATATGCTGTTTCCTTAGCCTTTATAAGGTTGTGCTGCACTGGAACATACACACACACACACCATTCACTCATAGTCTGTGCCAAGCCTCCTAGCGCACCCCACCCTGCTGTGCCAGTCCACGATCCTTACCTGGGACTCCCTTAACTTAATCACCCATGTGTCTTGGGGTTATGATGACAACTGGGATTGGCCTGGATTGGTGTTGCTAAGTGATGTGTTCACATGGCATCGTGCTTTACAACCATATCATTTAGCAGGAGCAGTCTTGGTCTCAATTTCCATTTTACCTTAAGGATTACTCATAATACTAATTTCTAAATTTATATTATAGGTAGTCCTCCACTAACTGCCACAATTAGGACTGGAATTTCTGTCATAAGTTGTGGTTGTAAGTCAAGTCAGATTCTATTTTGCAACAATGTTTATGGTGGTTATTAGTGAATTACTGTGGTGGTTAAGTGAGTCACATGGTTGTTAAACAAATCCAGGTTCTCCAATGGGTGCGTTATGCCATTTTTTGCTGGAATCAGTAAAAAAAAAAAAGTTGCAGATCATGATCATGTGACTGCAGGATGCCTGTGTAACAGTTTGTAGAATGAAACCACATGTTTAAAAATACCAATGTAAACAATAATAAACCAATTAAGTCATTTACATTTTCTTACACTTTCCAACTTGTTTATTTATATGGTTCTATTTTCAAGAAATTGACACAACATTTGAGATTGCAAATACTTTATAAAGCATTGTCTGTCTTTCAAGGTTCAGGTGATAAATTTGGAAATTAGTCGCTTGGGAGGTAGAATCTGCTGCCCCTTTTTGGGAAGCCCTGAGTATCTTTGGCAATAACTTCTAAGATTCTGGGGTGTTTTGATTCAATTCTCATGTGCACCCAACAAGTATTTATAATAAAGTTGCTTGGTATCAGGTAATGTGCTTTTTTGATGCAAGTTATGAACAATTCAGCATCCAAGTGGTGACTCCAAAGGCTTTTTCTCTGTCTCTTCCCAGGGAGCTTTGCAGTGTGGGGAGGGCTTTTTTCTACCATTGATTGTGGTCTGGTGAAGATGCGAGGCAAAGAAGATCCTTGGAATTCCATTACCAGTGGTGCACTCACTGGAGCTGTATTAGCATCACGCAGTAAGTGATGTTTCTTAGCTCTGCCAAATACACATCACCCATTTATCATCACTTTCTGATAATTGCTTTCTTGAGGCTTACTAACTGCTTTTTCATTTAGGTGGGCCGTTGGCCATGGTGGGCTCTGCTATGATGGGAGGCATCTTGCTTGCCTTGATAGAAGGCGTTGGCATTTTGTTGACAAGATATACAGCCCAGCAGTTCCAAAACCGTAAGTTATATTTCTGAGAATAAAAGGGTCCCAGAAGGAGGGGGGATTTGGGGAAAGCTGTGGACCTCCAAATATAGTTGCAAAAAAAAGGTCCTTTTCATTGTTGGCCTTGATTCCAGGAATGCTGGAAATGTAATAATATCTGGAGGGTTAGACGTCTCCATTACATCCTGGGAAATATAGTTGGAATACTTTTTCATACTGCATCTTATGTGTAGAAGACCTGTAGCCTTCCAAACACTTTGTTGCATGCCTCTTAGAGGCACTTGATTAGTGAAATGGACGGCTATATAAATTTGAAAAATAAATTCCCAACAGCCTCAGCCAGCATTATCAATAGTGAAAGATGTCGTTCAAAATCTGAAGAGCCAGATGTTAACTGCAACTGCCCTTGTCTATCACCTTGTAATGATAAAATCTTATGAACCAATTGGAACTAGAGCTGGGGGAAGTGGTGTGAAGTCAGTTCCACTTTGTGGTGAAAGTGATTTTGGCTTTTCTAATCCACTCCCCCCCTCCCCAGTGATGTTTCTTTGAAGTTACCCGAAGTGCAAGAAATGCCTCTTCCTGATTGCCATATCTCCCCCCTATTCTAATCCCAGATCTTGTTGCCTCTATAGGAAGGAAGCATTCCACATGCCTATCTCCTCCATCTCCTGTATTTTAACACAATTTGTTATGACAATGGTGTTTTGCTAATGGTTCTATAAATGTGTTCCAGGATTACACTTCTTCCCTTGCTGTCTGGCACCTTCCTCTTCTTTATTTGCTGATTGACATTTCAACCTCTTTTGAATTTCTAATAGTAAAAGTTGAGATTTTTCACTTAATTTAATGAATCACTTCTCCCTTAAACCCCCACCTTCTTTCCTCTTAGCTTCACAGTTGTTACTTCTGCTTCAGAAAGTCTTCCTCTGCTGCTTTCTATCATGAATGATAGTAGCCTTCTGTTTTCATGCATCACTAACGGGTCCTTCTTTTCTTCTTAGCCAATCCCTTTGGAGAAGATCCCAGTCAACTGCCTCCCAAAGATGGTTCACCACCTACAGGATATACAGGCTATGGACAATATCAGTGAGCCAAAGCGGGGCCCGGATCACTTCTATTTTTAGAATCGAGCAAGATTTTTCCCCTTGAAACTTAAGACATTCACCCAAGAGTGCAAACAAAGCATGGAAGGGATTTGGTTCTTAGAGTTATCTTTTAAGTTTGGCAGAGGGGAGGGGCAAGGAAAATGTGGTTGGGGGTTTGAGCTGTATAATGTCTACCTCTATGAGGAGTTAAGAAGCTTGCAGTGATGAAATGAGGTACCCCAGGATTAATTCCATACAATGATGGAACCAAAGCTTATTAGGAGAACTTGGAATCCTAGGATGATATTTGCCTGAAAAACTGGGGTGTGCAATTACAATTAATCAACTACGGCAAATTTTAAAGGGCTGTTTTCCTGACTTTCTGATGGAAGGACGCCTCCAATTTTCTCTGTTTGGTGGGAACTCCTCTTAAGTTATCTTTTAAAATTCTGTAAACAAAGAATGTGTTTTCCCAAGCCTTGGATGAAAGAGTTATTGTAACAAGGGGAAGCTCTGCCATTCTACCAATGATGACATCCTGTGATAGGTCTCTTCATTGTAGGTCAGATGCCCGTTTGCTATTGAGCCAGAATAAGAGATGCTGCTACCCTGAATCCTCACCCTTTTCCTTCACTTAATAATACTGTTGTTGCTGGTTGCTTAGGTTTAAAAAAAACAAACTAAAGAGGGAATGATGGTGAATCAAAACAGGGTTTGTGGCCTTGACTCACCTTAAAAGACTAGGTAGGCCTCCCTTAGAACTAAGCTTTATTCCAGAAAAATGCTGTGTCAATTCCATCTTTAGAAGAATTAACTAGGACAGACTGGCAAAACAGAGAGGGTACTTCAGTCTCTTAGTTGCCTAAAAAGCCATCCAGGATATTGAAATAGTGCTATAGTTATAGATACCAAACAATCCAAAGCTCTTTTGGGATCTAAATTGACATTACCCCTCCCTCCCCTGCCCATCTAAGCCAAACCACCTCTAATCCGGCAATATAATTATAGTTCCAATTTTATATACTTGGCCTTCTGTGGGCTAAGGACCCCTCATTCAGAATTCAAACGGCCTATTAAAATAGCATTAAAATTTTGCAGATCTAGTAGTCCATTTTCTCCAGCTTGAATATCGCCTAATGGTGGGGCAATTTGTATTTCAATATCATTGTAAAGAAAGAGACTATTATATTACAGATGTAAATACAAAACTGGCTTTTTTGCATCTGTTTTGGAGAATTTAATTATCCGTTTGACAAAAATGATAGTTATGGTATATAGGAAATGTCTCTGCAGTCTTTCACAAGAAAGTTTAGAATCATTTGAACCCACTTGCTCTACTGTTTCCCCAAAAGAATAGAGCTAAATCTTCCTTCTGTTAATGAAAGGTCTTTGATTCCATTTCCCTTAACAAAGAGCAGCACTGTCTTCTGCAAACTCAGTCTGTCCAGCAATATGATGTTTTGTCCTCCCCAATGGACAAAAGGTTTGCATACACACTGGCATTTCATCATGAAGTTGATGATAATTACAGTATTTGAAATCTGTCATGCCTTCTTCAGAGATGTGTTTTCCATTGTAACAGGCTTTATTTCCTGGGATGGATCTGAAAAACAAGCCAGGATAAATTGTTAAATGGAAATGAAATCTCCTCCACTATCTGTACAATGGGCTTAAAAAGAAAGAAACGAAACCTTTACAATCCTTAAGACTAGATACACATTGGAGATACGGGAAAAGAAGTGGCATCCTCTGCAGACATGACTTTTGTCAGGGTTGTGAGAGATCTTACCTTGGTGGTTTTAACACGGTTTCCTAACGAGCACATCCAGCCTGAGTTGTCAGGTAATGCTTTGCACTCCTCGTCAGCCTGGCAGGGCTCCATATCACACCACCATTTTCCTGTCACAATGGAGGCTATAGAATAGGGGGAGACACTTGTTACCATCCCTCCTTAAAGCCATGAACTTTACTGACATTGGTAACTTGTTCACTATGGCAATTCAGTAGGTTTGTGGTCATGATGGAATGCCTTTTGGGCCTCTTGGCATCAAGAGTTTTTAGACCATGGACAAATGGGACTTCCTGAATTCCATGCTAGCTAACTAACTTGTCTCTGTCCTTGAATCAAGTATCCTGCTTTATCGTGGAAGTGTTAGCATAATAAATACTATTTGAGGACTTTAAGACCACCATAACCACGACTTACATCTAGTCTGAGAGAGCCATTATACAGAACACAAATACAGTCCTCTAATAAAAGAGGCTACAACTACCAAGCCCTTCAATCATCTTTTCTTCAGTTTACATGCTAAGCCGTCCTCATCCTCACCAATATCTGTTTATGGTGGGAGGGTTTCCTCTTTATTTTGGATCTACGTCTCTTCCCAAGATTCATATTGCTTAGATTCTTGGTCCTTATATCCCCTTGGATTTTTCTGCCACTTGGGGTTAGGAGAAAGAAAGATCTTGGCTCTTAGTACTTACTATCCACACAAGACGGTTTGCCACGGGTTGTGCCAGCTACTTTGCCTTGGAGACAGGAGCATTGGATAGTTTGGGACCGTTCTTCAATATGGTTGCGGTTGCAGCAGCGCTTGACAGCAATCACTTTGCAGGTGCCCCCATCTGTAGTGGGGAGCAGTTGAGAGGGAAGATGGGAGGAGGAAGCAGCACTGAGGATTTTTGCCTGCTGCACCTTTTTTTCCCTAGTACAGAAGAGTGAAGGTTCTAATATGGTGTCAATTTCTACACATGCACACGTACCCAGTACTTTACCTCTTGTCATGTGACAAAACTGCAAGCAAATTGGAATGCATCTGGATGATAGTTATTTGAAGTTGATATTTGCATTGCCAAATTTGCTGCCATTTGGACGGAGTTGCTCTGTCCTATGATGCTTAGGGAGCACAATGCCTATGTAGAAGACCCTCACATCCACACTTTAAGAACTGAAGTATGCGGCAATTCTATTTGTATGTAAAAACAGTTGCGGGTGGTCAAACAGTGATGTTAACAGAAAATGCACAAACTATTATCCAATCAGATAACTTGGGAAAAGACAGTAGACCCTAAGTTTCCAAAACAAAGGCTAGAGTTAACACCTTTTACTTGGATACTCAACCCTCCCCTTCCCCAGAACAGAAGGAACTCACTGATCACTGGGATTTGATCTACTGTTGTCTGGTACCAATATTGATCATGGTGATGTTGAGTCTGGATGGGAAACTCTTGAGCAAAGGTGCCTGGCTGCATGAGAATGATGGAGACCATTAGGAATGCTAGAAAGGGGCGATACATGATAAGAGCTGCAAAAGAAGAAGGAGATTGCAATGAGAAGGAGAAAGGAAAATGGAATCCTATTTTACCCGGTACTTCTTACTTAACCTTAGCTTTGGCAAAGTTACCATGGTGAGGAGAACAGTTGCATCATAACTACTTTTGGGACTACTTTTCCAAGAGGACATATTAAAATGGAACAGCTTGAAGACAGTTTCTTTCACCTGTACTTAGAAGGGGTGTAATTCCCCACGTATTATTATAATTTGTTTTTTAAGTTGTGAATTGGCTTTTCAGAGAACTTGGCTGCTGAATCTCATTTGATGATCTTGATTTATGAAGTGCACATAGGCTCAAGCTGACAGGAAAAGGGATCAAAGAAACCAAAAACCATAGAGATAATTTTATGATACCTGTGATACCTGTGTACTTCTCTTCAGGAAAGACTCCCCAGCTCTTTGGAAGGCTTTTTCCCAATGTGAATTCTTACAGAGTTGTGTCTTCAAAAAAAAAAAAGGGGGGCGGGGAGTATTGGATAAGTATCACCAGTACATTATCAAAAGTGCATACATGCCTATTAAAAATATTATTAATTGTGAAAGCATACTATGCATCTACAAAAGAGTATGTACTAATTAGATGGGATTGTGTGTATTTGATTTCCTGCACCACTTTAAAATGCAAAGTGAAATGAAGCTAGGATTCACTTTTCCAGAATTCTGTATTTGTTAGGGCTAATATCAATCTTGTATTATTGTTTCTTTATTTAGCATATTCTCAATTTGTCCCCAACAAAATACATTTTACCTTGCTTGACTTTCACACTTTTGGCAGGTGTGCTAACATACAATTTGCAGCCCAGGGCTGATCAGGAATAGCTTGAAGGCTATCTGACTCTGCTTTCTGTGCTGCAAGCTCAAGAAGGTATTTATTACTTTCAACCAACCTTATTGACCTGAATGGGCACCTTATTTCTGAATTGGCACTTGAGCAGGTTCAACCAGCAGCAACACTTGTTTCAAAGGAGTTTGTCGTTTGTCAGGCCTAGGTGAAAGAGGGCAGAATCAACTCGGAAAATCAAAACAACCTAACAGTCAAGTAAATGTTTATTTTCAGCAAGAGAAACTTTCATGTGTTGATTTTTACAACTACAAATTACAGGTAGTCCTCAACTTACAACCACAATTGAACCCAAAGTTTATGTTGCTGAGACATTTGTTAAGTGAGGGTTGCTCCATTTAATGACTTTTTGCCACATTTGTTAAGTGAATCAGTGCAGTTGTTAAGTTAGTAATGTACCGTATTTTTCTGAGTATAAGACGCACCTTTTTACCCCCAAAAAGAGGGTGAAAACTTGGGTGCGTCTTATA
>JANHFT010001994.1:443077-453127 GCA_032467955.1 Pseudoxenodon macrops | reverse complement strand
AATTCGTTTTATTGGGAATTATCAATGGAAAATATAGTAAAGGGGTAATCTATCTAATGATACATATTATAACAGCAGCAGGAATGGTCTTTGCCCCAAACTGGAAAAATAAGGAAATCCCAAATGAAGAGGAAGTGATTAAGAAAATCTTGTATTGTGCGGAGATGGATAGACTGACCCTAGAATTGAAAAACAAAAGAGAAACAGAATATTATGAGATATGGAACAAATTTTATCAATGGTTGGGACAGAAAAGAAGGACCTAAAAATAAGGAATGACTAGAAATGATAAAACAGAGAACCTAGGAAATGTACATACAAAGTGTTATTTGTATATGTAAATATTGAATAGATTAAATGTATATAAATAGTAAGATATATATTAATTCGTATGATATTTTAGTATGTATGGCAAAGATAATTCCAGGACAGTTACACTGTGTTCAATGTTTTTAATGTGTGTTTAATACAAACTTAATTTAAAAAAAAGAATCAAACTGGTTAGGGAAGGGATTGTTTGTTTGAATGATTGGGATGTTTCCCCTTATCCCTTCATCCAGCTACCTCTTTTTTACTAACCTCTTTAACCAGGGCAGTCGGCTGCATCTTTGCTGAACTTCTGAACAATTCTCCCCTCTTCCCTGGAGAAAATGACATTGAGCAGCTGTGTTGTGTCCTCCGGGTGCTTGGCACACCTAATCAAAAGACCTGGCCGGTGGGTCCAATAACCATTAGCTTGTCCACAGGGATTAGGGCCCAAGGGAGGAGTGGGAACCTTTAAAAGTGAAGAAACCAACAGCCACGTTCCCCCCCATCTGTTATTCTTTTGCTGGGACAGGAGATTACAGAGTTGCCTGATTACAACAAAATCTCCTTCAAAGAGAAGCAGCCCATCCCTTTAGAGCAGGTGGTGCCTGATGCGTCTCCACAAGCAGTGCAGCTCCTGAAAGAATTCCTGGTTTATCCTTCCAAGCAACGTATGCAGGCAGCCCAGGTAAGGGGGAGCAGTGAGGCTGCCGGTATAGTGCAGCATCCTGCAAAGGAAAAAGCAAGGAGCTTTATGGAATTGCGTGAAGCAATTCATTGTACACAGTGTACAAGCAGTCCTCAACTTAGCAACAGTTCGCTTAGTGACCGTTCAAAGTTACAACAGCGCTGAAAAGGGTAACCTTATGACCGTTTTTCACACTTATGACCATTGCAGCATCCCCATGGTCATGTGTTTCACATTTGGATGCTTGTCCACTGATTCACATTTACGACGGTTGCAGTGTCCCCGGGGTCATGTGATCCCCTTTTGCAAGCTCCTGTCAAGCAAAGTCCATGGGGAAGCCAGATTCACTTACCAACCATGTGACTAATTTAATAACTGCAGTGGTTCACTTAACAAATGTGGCAAGAAAAGTCATAAAGAGGGACAAAACTCACTTAACAAACTTCTCACTTAACAGCATAAATTTTGGGCTCAATTGTTGTCGTACGTTGAGGGCTACCTGTATTGGCAGAAACCAGTATGTATGGGACTTTCTTTGGAACTACTACATGTAGATTAACAAAGGAGTAGTTTGAACCCCTTGTGTCTGTCCAAACCCAATTACATGCTCAGTAACCCATGCCGCTTTCTTAAAAAACACATTTTTCACAGGAGAAAGTAGTGGAGATAGAATTTTTATGAGTGCCGAATTTTGATAGATTGAAGTTGTGACTCCGCTTTAGTAAAATTGCCTCTGGATGTTAATATCAGCTGTAAAACTACAGATGAAAGTAAGAGGTACAGTCCAGGGGTGAGATTGGATTGTCCCCTGCCATGGAGATCCTTTAGATTTACCCACTTGTGGGCATCTTCCACTCCCTACCCAGAGGTGGGTTCCTACCGGTTCGGACCTATAGACTATAGAGTAGGTAGTATGCCTCTGGTGACATCACGGAACCGGTTCTGGTCCGTGGATGCCGCCATCTTTTTTTGGGGGGGGGATTTTTTTTTGGGTGAATTCTTTCTGGGGTTTTTTTTCTTCTGCACATGTGCAGAAGCCGAGTTTCCGGCACTGTGCATTCATCACCATCTTGTTTTCGGCCTTTTTTTGGAGGGGGGGATTTTTTGTATTTTGTTTGTACTGCACATGCGCCCATGCGCTATGGGCACACAGCATGGGAGGAAGCGAACCGGCAGCGAGGTACGTTAGAACCCACCCCTGTCCCTACCCCAGGGTTAGATTGTAACAAGGAAGCTGAGAAAATAAGCAGTGGTTTTACAAGCACTTTTGTATCGCATTTGAACCTGATATAGGCTATCTCTTGGAATTCCCTAAGAGCGCCACAGATTCTGTCCTTATTTTTGTTGGAAATCAATCCCGGGGAACAGTTTACTTCTAAAATTTCTTGAACAATTTTGCTCATTGAGAAGAAGGCAAGTTCCTTCTGTATCACCAAAAGAGGGCGCTCCAACCCACTTTGCTGTTTTACAGTGGATATTTGTCTATGATCTTTTGCACAGTCCATTTCCCTAAAGATGCTTCTCTAGCTAATGAACAACTTATGGTACTAATTCAAAAGGCAACATACAACTATTCCAATAGATATGTGTTTTTTTAAAGAAACAGTAGTGGGAAGACATGAGAAGATTTAAAAAGGGAAATTACACCCCCCACCTCGTGAAATTCTGTGAACGAGGTGGAGGGATTGCACGGTAGAAACTTGTTCAAACTTGTTCCTCCAGCATGAATGGCCCATATCTCCTTTGTGCTGTTAGCAGCCTTCCCTAGCTGATACAGGTAGTCCTTGATATATGACCAGTTGCTTAGCAACAGTTCAAAATTCTAACGGACGTACCTAGAGGGTACTTATGACCCGGATTTGAAGTTCCAATTCTTGGACCCTTTCCTCACCAAGAGTTGGACCCCTCGCGTGATCATGTGAACACATTTCAGTGGCTTAGCAGTTGGATTGCATTTATGGCCATTTGCAGCATCCCACAGTTTTACAAGAGTTTTGCTGCAAATTGGCATTTACTTCTGGCCCAGAGCAAACCATGGACTTACTGAACAATTGCAATGTCCATTTAATGACTGTTCCAAAAAGGGTCATAAAATCACTTTACAACCATACAACTGTGATGGGCAGGCTTCTTTACAATTGTAACTCCAGGACTACCTGTACTTCCCATCATGCTCAACCAGTAGAAGATCTGTGAACTGTAATCCAATTCCAATGATCAGAGCCAGTCAGATTATTATTATTTCTTTCCTTTTGTTCCTTAGGCACTTCTGCATCCCTATTTCTTCACGCCCCCTCTGCCGGCCCACCACTCGGAATTACCAATTCCCCAGCGTGGGGGCAAAAAGATTCGTCAGGGCCTCCAGCATCAGCGTGATTTCCATGTGGAGCAGCCCCTGGAAGGGTCAGTGGTAGATCTGGAACTCGTGGCACCGTATGTGATTGATGTATAAAAAGAGTCTTCTTTTGCTCTCCTTTAAAGCCTGGCTTTTATACCATCTCGTGAAGCAAGTTTGGTTCTTCATCCCAAGGTGCCTTAAATTCTTGTGGGAAGGCACTGTGCATTTACTGGATCTAAACCCAGTGATATCACACAGATGGCTGAAACGAATCCAGGACTTTCAAAAGCACGAAGGTGTTTTAACTTTTTCCACCATACATGAGCCTATTGGATGGCTGAATTCAGTAGTTTCTGGCAGATGTTTTGTGGCCCAAATTCTGGGGCTACAAAAAGAGACTGGGGAGGAGCTGTGTGCAGCCTGCATTTGTCGCCTTTTGTTTTCAAGGAAACCAATTTGTTGAGTGATTTGGTGGCAGCAGATGACAAAAGAGGGAGATGAGAGCATGCTAAGCTGCCACTCCGGCAGAAGGACCAAAAAAACATGTTCAAAGACTCACAAAACCCATCCAGGGAAGAATGTGACAAAACTCCCTCCTAACTTTCTTCCTTTTTTCCAATGTTTTTTTTAAATTTTATTCACAAAATTAAACTCCGAACAAAAGAAAAAAAATACACAAGAACAAAGCAAAACTACGCAAGACATGGAAACAAATGTGCATTTTTAAAAATGCATACACATAGTTTGTCCTGATATTCCCCTGCGTGACTACATTTTTCCCCTTTGGGATAACAAAATAAGGCCCAGATGTATTCAGGGGAACAAGGTCTCTGATATTCTGAAGCAGGGTAGGGCCCAAAAGAAAAGGCCCAATGTCTCTCCCGCTGTTAGTTTTAAGGCCTTGCCTCACGTGTTCTCTCTCTCTCTCTCTCTCTCTCTCTCTCTCCCCTCTCTCTCCTCCTTTCTTATGCAATGACTGTTATAAAGGTTGATAATTAAACAGGTAAACAATTAAATTCTTGGGCTGTTTATTGGGTTATAGATTTTGGGGATGGACCCTGAGGAGCATGGTATCCAATGGGAATGGCTTGTTGGTATCTGTTGAACATTAAGAATACTTCTGAGGATTGCTGCCGCTACCCCAGATAATGTGCTTAAGACCTGGCCTGATTTAGAAATCATCTGCCTAGATTTAACTCTGATGTTGATGAAGCAGGGATTTTGTGGGAAAGAGGAAATGAGAGAAAATAAATAAATACCGGTAGTTGATGTTGTAGAAAAAGAAAGAATAACAGTTCCCCAGGTTCACAATCACTGATGCAAAATCCTGACCTACCAAGAAAAAGAAGTAAAATTATCACTCATTTTTTAGTCTTCCCTGACTGCAGAAACAACAGGTAGTTTACATGTGCTCATGGCAATTGCTCTGTTTAACGAACTTGTCTGTGTGTTTATGTATAAAATTAGGCTCAGCTAAAAAGCAAACACAGTTGTTAAACTCAAACCAGGTCACATTTGAATAATTTTTCCTCCTTCAACTCTCTCAATTGAAGCAAAATGGGCAGTAACCTATCTTCCCAATACATGTTTTTTCCCACATTTTCCTCTATGATTAAAAAAAATGAATTGTTACTTTTAGAGAGAGCTGGGCTGCCTTCTGACCTCAAACTGACTAAAATTTTATTCCCTTTAAAGGCTCAAAGCAACAGTTCTTACATAAAGAACTCTAAATAATAATAGAGAATAAAAATATCAGGTTTTAAATAAATATTTGCAGAATCAGCAACATCTGCTTTTTTATTTTTATTTATTTATTTTGCAAGATCTAGAAAAATTACACATTTGCCAGACATTTGAGTATTGATTTATACACTCTCTTGGTTTCTGTATCTGTTCAACCTTTTTTTGTTTCCCTTATTTTTGATACCATTTTAAGATTGTTTCCAAGCAATTATTTTTTGTTCTTCAGTTATCAGTTCCATTTGCAAAAGCTTAGAGGGAGTAATTTTACTAGGGGAGAAAACCTAGCTTTCGCCAAGCAATATTTCAAAATCATTTTTGGCACAAAACAAATAATGCAAGTTACACAAAGGATGCGGTTTGATGATTTGATCTAAGAAAGCGATCATTTTTGACAGTTTGCAAATAAATTTCCCTTAGTGAGAGTAACAATAATTGCTCAGAGATGTTGATTCTGTACAAATGTAGTTGGGTTTTGTGTCCGACTGTGGAATGGGACATGAACATAATAAAAGGAAACAAGAAAAGCAAGGGAAGCATAATTATAATAATGGTACACAGCTGAAGAGAACCGTAAATACAGGTAGTTCTTGATGTATAAACATTCGTCTAGTGATCATTCGACGTTAGAACGACACTGAAAAAAGTGACACGACTGGTTCTCATGCTTAACAATTGTTACAGCATCTCAAATAAAATTAAAAATGGTTCAAAAAAAATTGTTATAGCATCTCCATGGTTGCATGATTAAAACTAGGGCTCTTGGCAACTGGCATGTATTTATGACAGTTGCATTGCCCTGGGGATCATGTGATCACCATTTGTAACCTTCCCAGCTGGCTTCCTACAAGCAAACTCAATGGGGGAAGCTAAATTTGTTTAATGATCGCATGATTCTCTTTAACAACACCAGTGATTCGCTTAAAAACTGCCAAAACAGGTTGTAAAATGGGCAAAGCCCACTTAAGAACTGCCTTGCTTAAAAAGGGGGCTCAGTTGTGATTGGAAGTTGAGAACTACCTATACTCTTCATAAGAACTTTTTTTCCGTGGGCCTCTCAGAACCTTTAGTAACCGTCAGGACCCAAACCAAGAAAGGCATATGATGATTCTTTCAAACTGAGTTCTTTATTGTTTCACGCAAAAATATACTTTTTTTTTTTTGGGCCAGCCTGAGCACTCTACTATCTGCATATTCTGTGAACTATTAGGGAGGGGCTGCCTTCATCTTCTTTCTCACAAACATAGTATCTGGGCTGAGTTGACTCTTACTCCTCTGAAATGCACCCTCTCCCTCTTGAAAATCCCCCTCCTTACTATACTCCATCACAGTAATGATCAGATCTCCATCGAGTAGGTCTTCGTTGTTACAAAGAACTCCATACAGAAAAATTCCATCCATGCATTCTATTTTCTTTTTCAAAAATACTCTACGTACGGGGAATGGTCCAATCCTCAATTTAGTTATGAATCATTGATTAAATAACATGGGACTGAATCTACCTGGGCATATTCTAGACATTGGTGCTATGTGCAGTAGTTGTTTCTAGATTATGGCAACTACCCTGAAGGGTCTCAACCCTATCTTCACTACCATGAAGTTTTCTTAACCATAAGGAGGAACAGTGGTTTTTTTTCCTCTTCAAAGAATATTGATGATGTCAATTACGTCTACATAGCTGCAGCGGTGTGGAAAAGAGCTTACGGTTTAAGTGAGGAACAAGAAAACCCCTTTAAGATATAGGATGGGCAGGGTGGAAGTTCTTTCTTTTTCATTGCTGAGAGTGGAGTTGAATAGACTAGGAAGGGTAAGCAGGCAGGGCCAAAGATCTTGAGACTCCGTTGGAACTCCTTGGTCATTATCCTTGGCTGGTGCTTCTTTTCACCACACTGCCTGGCTTCTAAAGATAACTTTATCTCTACTTGTCTATCCTGCTGCATCATGGATTAGCTGCTTGTTTCCAATGGGTGGAGCTTGGGGTGCCTAAAGGGCAAGGAGGCAGCATTTTTGGAGAATGTTTCTTTGCTTTACATTTTTACCAGTTTTTGCATAAGGGCTTTGCTTATGCTTCTGGCATTTCGTGTTTCAGAATCGGGAGACTGAATACTTCAACTTTGCCCAGATGGTGTGGGGGAGAGAGAGGTACCTCACCTCAAAAACCACTCTTTGCATGTATATGCTGTACACCGGATTTTACTTAAAGGAAAGGAACTTTCCACATTCCAGGATCATCTGAACCATCCTCTGGAAATTTAAAATAGGTGCTCTCCTCCTAAGCAACATCTGTTATGGGGAGGTTAAAAACACTAGACTAAGAAGGAAGAGAAAGGGTGTTCTACAAATACTAATGTGCATTATTAATATTCTCTTTCAGAGGGCTAATATATGAAACACATTCCCTCTATTCTCAAATTATACATCTATCCCTCATAATGCTATTTTTCCAATCCTGCCACTGGCTGTATAGAATATAGTGCCATAACATCTTAGCCTGATAAAGCAAACCAAATACAATCAGAAAACAATATGGCTGCATTTCCAGAGACTGACTAAAGAGATCATGATACCGTGGGGAATTTCTGACTGGAGCTCTTACTTTAAGGGAGAGGTTGTGAATGGTGGGGAAGTGTTGATCCTGGAGATTTTGTTTTTTGTTACTAGGTTTGGATGAAGAAATGCCTGAACTGGGGAGATATCCCTCAAATGAAATAAAGTTTAAAAGATTGCAGTTTAGTGGCCACATCAATTCCAAGTTCCCATTTGAGCTGGATTTTTTTTAATATACTTGATGATTTATCAGCTTCATGGATTAGCTCCTTCACCCATGTCATCAGATTGTACAGCCTTCTTACACAAGAAAGGCTGTGACATATGTCCTCTTAAGCAGCCTTTCCAGCTTTTCTTTAAACTGAAGAAGCTTCTTGGATGAGAAGTGAAATGTTTTCAAAGGACAAACCACAAAACCAGAAAAGTCCAGTTGCCTTTTGGGAAAAGCACCTTTGGGATAACTATGACCTGGATGATTGAGAATCTCCATAGACATCTATGAAGTTGTGCTAGCTAAGAATCTCAGAGGAGAGAAATACCCAGACCATAAACCACCATGGAAAAAGCCTTCTGTTTGGAAGTCTCCTACCTCACCTGAGATAGCAGAAACATCCAGAGCTGGTATTTTATTACAAAGTGTCTGGATAGGGAAAGATATAAAAATTTGCCTGATTTCCTCATAACATACTCTGTAATGCTCTAAATCAGCTCTCACCACATCACTTTCTTTTAGATATTCTCATGCAGTGAGTAGGGGTTTGAAGAGAAGATAGGGGAGGGACATTGAAACCACAAAATAAATATTTTGTCCCCAAATAGCTTTAGCAAAGATTTCTTTTGAATTTCCAAAAGAGCCTCTCACGTGCGGGACTAGAGTTTCTGCCAATCCCTTACTCTCACTCCCAGTAACAAGTTCTTTCAATAGATCAGTGGCTGCCATTATTGATTAATTGATTGATTGATTTTTCAAGCCGGATTAGATAACAGATATAGGTATAAACATGGTTATTAATACATGAAATGGATACGAATAGAAGAGGAAATTAGGACAGGGATAGTAGGCATATTGGTGCGCTTATGCATGCCCCTTACAGAACTCTTAGGAATGGGGTGAGCTCTATAGTAGATAGTCTAAGGTTAAAGTTTTGGGGGTTTGGGGAAGAAACCACAGAGTCAGGTAGTGCATTCCAGGCATTGACCACTCTGTTGCTGAAGTTGTATTTCCTGCAATCGAGTTTGACGTGGTTTTTCTGCACTATCCTGGAACATTCTTGTTGACTTTGTGGTGTCCAACAATTCCCATGAGCTGACCAATGAATTCTCCAGCAAAATGGGAGAGGGTGTGTAAAACAGCACTCCTCATCTATCATCAACCTGGACCCATGTTTGTGCTCTTGGCAAGAAAAGATAAGTTCCTTCTCTTTCTGTTCCTTGAGGAAACAGCAGTTGGACCACAGAATTAGGATGCACGAGACAAACCAAGGCAAACCTGCCCTACAGCTCCAGAATTCATACCTCAAAATTGGGATGCAGGTTGAGCTGAGCTGCAGGTTAATCAGCCGAGCTTCAGACAAGCTTCTGGAAATTAGCAGCATGAGAAAACCACCAACCCCACATCAATGCCAATGCTGTACATGAAGGAGGAGCTCTAAGTAGAGCATTTGGTGAGCTAGGAAGGTGTCCTGGTTTCCCTTCCCTCTTCTTGTCCTTTTTTCTCCTTATTCCTGAGCCTATTATAGCAGCAGCAAGGCTGGCAAATCCTAATTAGAAGCATGATAGGCAAATACCGCACACACTTTGCGAGGCTACCTTTGAAAAACAGAGGGTGACTTCTTCCAGCTGCCAGCAGATTGGGGCTGTGAAATTCTAATAGGTAGCTGTTCCTTTGTCACTCACAGGATGGGAGACTGGCTGGGCACGGAAAGCAAACAAAATGCTGCTTCTGCCAATATGCTTGGCTCGTCTCCTATAGTCTTTGCACTTATCTAGCAAAAAATGAGGTAGCGATTGAACTCTGATGGTGGGGGGTGGAGGGAGTCCTCTAGAAACTCAGGACTATGTTTTCAAATGAAGAAATTTGCATACTGCTCTTCCAAGCCATTTCTAGCAGGCTTTAAACCCTTTTATTGTTTGACATGGATTTTTATCTTTATGCAGGCGGTCCTCGACTTACAACCCCTCATTTAGTGACTGCTCAAAATGACATCGGTGCTGAAAAAGAGTGGACCCTTGATCAAAATTCAAACGACTGCGGTGTCCCAAGGTCACGGGATCCCCTTTTAAGACCTTCTGACAAGCAAAGTCAATGGACTAGCTGGTTTGTTTGTCAGAAGGTCAGGAAAGGTGATCAACATTGTTAGATCGCGCAGGAGTAAAGACACGAGTCGAGTGACAGTCAGCTCTCGGTTTATTGGCATAGGTATCAAGTGAA
>JANHFT010001994.1:424171-442977 GCA_032467955.1 Pseudoxenodon macrops | reverse complement strand
AGAAGTTATGTAAAATGGAGGTTATCATCATCAATAAAAATTAGTATTAGGGATCTGTTCCAGATTAGAAATAAAAAGTGTCAAGTAAGAGGAGAGGATGCAACAACTGATGGGGAGAATGGATTGGTGAAAGGAGGTAGAAGAGGGAGGGGAGAGGAGAAAGAAAGTACAAAGAAGAGAGGTAGAGATAGAGGAGGAATACAAGGGAGGCGGGAAGGATAGGAAGTAGGAAAAGGAAGGGAGAAAGAAAGGGATAAGGGAAGTAGAGAGTTGAGAAAGAAAGGGGAAGGGAAGTAAGAAGGGCTGGAAAGTTGTTACAAAACTAGATGATATAGGAGCTAAGAGAGGGGATCAGAAAAAGCATAAGTATTTAAATTTGATGGTGAAACAAATAAATAAAATTATAATAAAATTTTGTTAAAAATTATTTAAATGTAAAGTCATAAATGTATACTCTGATAACTGATGCTATAAGTTGTATGTGGGGAGTTTGGTGGGATAAAAAAAAATTGTTATAAAAAAGATCTGTGGTTAAAATGATAGATTACAATAAGGCAAATTGAGAGGTATCTAAAACCTCCATGTGTTTAAAACGCAAACCCATCTCACCTTATTTTAAGGACAGCAATTGGTGGTCATTTATCCTGACAGCTGCTGTCAATGGCTGGAGGGAGAAAACAAAATCTATCAACTGCTCTGCATAAATGGTCCTGCAGTAAAGCTGCACATAGAGGGCCATTTTCAATCTTTATTGCATATTATACTAGCATTTTGGGTGGGTGGGGGACTTACTCAAAAAAAAGAAAGAATGAAAGAAGGAGTGTGTGTGATCTCAACAAAAGACTAAGTTTTCCCCACATTTTCCACATAGTATTTTAGTTGCCTACATTTACATAAATAATTTTCTAGTAACTCTTTCAGAACGATAGCCATGCTGCTGACACTGTCAGTTTTCTCTTTTAATATGTCAAGTAAAAAGTATTACCTAAAAATATTAATTCATCTTACCTGAATTCAATTCTTGACACCCCATAGAATGTACTGTCCAATTTCTTAACTTTTCTTTTCTAGTGGGCAATGACAGAGAATCAACCTGTGATGTTTCTAATTCCATTATTCGTAGCAGCTTTTCGAGAATGAGAGCTTCACATCTATCTTTCTGCTTAGCACTTTAATTTCCGGGCAATAGGATTAAGCCCCTAGCATACTGGAATAGTGCCAGGTCCTTGAATTGTGTTATATTTCATTGTGTGCTACCTTATTCAAATGTACAAGTCAAGGATCACAAAAGCAATTTCCCTTCCTTCCTGTTCTCAAAATGCTGTGCCTATGTGTTGTGTGTGTGTGTGTGCGCCAGCTGATGTCTTTGTCAGTGAAATTTACCAGCACTTTTTCAAATCTCTCTTGCTTGATGTGTCATCTACCAATGAATCAAACCTGTTATGGAACAACACTCCATGCAAGAATAGACTATGAGTGGGGAAAGTTTTGGGAAAGGATGCTTTGTCATTTCTCATTGATATGCCCATTTGTAAGATATTTTGATATAAGGAGTTTTAAACAAGATTGGAGGGAGTGAAAGTCCCTAGATTTTAACATAATATCTGTTTTTCTAACAGTAATATATAACCTTTCCCCAAATATACTGAACACTACAGACATTGATGCTAATGGATTTTAAACTGTTTTAACCAGAGACTGATACCCAACACCAGTATTTTTCAAGCTTAGTAACTTAAAGATGTGTAGAGTTCAACTCTCAGAGTTCCCACAATTCTGTCTGGAGAATTCTAGGAATTGAAATTCACACATTTTAAAGTTGCCAAGCTTGAAAAAACACTGTTCTACACAGATACTCTACATATTCTTCCATATTTCATATCATGCAGAGGTATGGTTGGAAGAAGGAAAGTGGCAGCCTTTTCATTCTAATTAGGATTTCATATGATGGGCTTCACACAAGAAATTGGAGAAGGGTTTAATCTGAATTCTGTGTAAGCAGAATTCAATGACCTAAATGGACTTTGAGACTTCTGTCTTGGTGAAGAGTGTCCAATGATCAACATTAGTGACCTTCATTGCTGTCATCTATATTCTGTGTGAGAATAGGAAAGGAGGTACTTGAGGTGGAGAGATCAGCTTAGAAAGCAGGAATCAAGGCACACAGAAAACAAACAAACAAACAAACAAACAAGCAAGCAAACAAATAACTCTGGAGAAAAGTCTAAGTGGGTGAAGGCTAGTTTACATGTCTGAGGTTAATGTTGTAGGATCCAATCTGGGTCAGACACTTGGACCAGAGGTTTAATCTTTTGAACTTTCGGACTCATATTGGAGCTCATCCTCAGGGAACCTCTCTTATGTGTAGGAGACATTATGGTAGAGAGAAGTTTGATGGGCTCCAGCATGAGTCAGAAAGCTCAGAAGGCTAAACCTCTGGTCCCAGTGACCGACTCAGATTGGATCCTGCAAAAGTCTAAGCATTATTGATTATATATGCTTAAAAAAGTAGGTGTGTGTGTTTGTAAGAGAGAGATACACGGAGAGAAATACAAAGAGAGATGCAGAGAATAAGAGTTCAGTGTAGGCTGTTCAAAACAAGACATCTGATAGATCTGTAGTAGGTTCTTATAGCCCATTCTGCTCTTTCTATATGAGTATGCATGCATGCATGCACACACATACATACGCAAACCAACAGACACAGTACATGCATACTATTTTAGCACTATTATTATAGTTCCTTGTTAAGGATGCCCCTTCTGCTTCTTGCCTACAGTACCTTCTCACCTTTCTTTCCCAGTGAAACACCCCAAAAAATATTATATTAGATTTTAATGTTAATGAGGCTATATGAATTGCATCAATTGTTATTTAAACCAAAGATCAGATTGACAGATAGAAGTTGACACTGAGAAGATGCATCAATTTTCTTCCAGATATTTTATTATTATGCAGCTGTGCACCAAGGCAACTGATGTGAGCAAAGATGGGAGGGGGAGAGAGGGAGGAAATAATTCTGCTGCAATGATGAAAGGGTTAATGATGAGACAATAGAATTGTGTTGCTATGTGCAGCAGCAAGTGCTTAAAAGAAAAGCCACCACCCCCTTATTAGGCAAAAGGTGGTTTAAGCCAAAACGCACATGCTGACGTCCAACTATCTCCAGAGAATCGATGATGTGTTTGTAAATGTGTGTGCATGTGTGTGTGTCCATGTATGTCTGTGTGATCAACGTACAATTTCACAGCTAAATTTAGGGACTGTGCATCCTATGAAAATGGCACCTCACCATGACTAATTACCAATAAAAAAAACTGTGGTTGCCTAAAGGTTTAATTATTTGTTCTCCAAGGTTTTGATTAAATTAACAGTCTTCACCTAAGGACAAAAATATATAGCAGAAATATATCTTGGATGCTGTTTCTTCACAAAGGATTATGTTCCAGCAAAGCGGGTAAGACCGTAGTATCTTTCCTGTTAAAGAAATGCAATAAGGGACAGCTTGCAAATAAATCTGTTCTCTTGTGTAGGAATATACTATTTGACTATTACGGAGCTCTCTCAAAGCCTATCCATATTGACTATTTTAAAAAAAACAAAAAACTTTATATATATATATAGCAAAATTGAATTAAATTAAAAAAGAAGTAAAATAGAATGAAAGAAAGGCATGTTAAAATCAGGCTGAATTAACTATTCATGTGCTACTCAGCGGTGGCTTTCACATGATTGAATTCCCTGCTCTTTGCTAATAAGAATTTTCAAGCTGTGGCTGTTGGATGCATACACATTTAAAAGTCGTCCTACTGAACAAAGTAGAATTTACTTCTGAGCAAATCTACTTGGAAGTGTGCTTTCTGCTTTATTTTGCTGGATAAGTTAGCAATATCTCTGGAAGGAGCTAGGAACAATGTGTTCTAAGCCAAAAATAATAGGGTCATCAATATGAGGGGATACAGCTATAGGGACAGAAAATTCTGATATGACAAAAAGGAGATCTGGGACAGACATGAAGATATAAAGAAGGACATCAAAACAACTGCATTTTAGTAAAGAATATAATATAATAACAGAGTTGGAATGGACCTTGGAGGTCTTCTAGTCCAACTCCCTGCTTATGCAGGAAACTCTACAGCACTTCAGACAAATATCTATCCAATCTCTTCTTAAAAACTTCCAGTGTTGAAACATTTGCAACTTCTGGAGGCAAGTTGTTCCACTGATAAATTGTTCTAACTGTCAGGAAATTTCTCCTTAGTTCTAAGTTGCTTCTCTCCTTGATTAGTTCCCCCCATTGCTTCTTGTCTTACTGTCAGGTGCTTTGGAGAACAGCTTCACTCCCTGTTCTTTGTGGCAGCCCCTGAGATATTGGAACACTCCTATCATGTCTCGCCTAGTCCTTCTTTTCATTAAATTAAACATACCCAGTTCCTGCAACTGTTCTTCATATGTACAGGTAATCCTAAACGTACGACCACAATTGAGCCCAAACTTTCTGTTGCTAAGTGAAACATTTGTTAAGTGGGTTTTGTTTTTATGATTTTTCTAGCCACTAATGTTTACTAAATCACTGCAGTTGGTAAATTGTTGTTAAGTGAAACTGGTTTCCCCATTGACTTTGCCTGCTAGAAGGTTGCAAAAGGGGATCATGTGACCTCTGGACACAGCAAACATCATAAATATAAACCAGTTGCCAAGCATCTGAATTCTGATCACATGACCATGGGCACGCTGCAATGGTTGTAAGTGTGAAAAACAGTCCTAACTCACCTTTTTTCATTGACCTTGTAACTTTGAATGGTCACTAAAATGAACTGTTGTAAATCGATGACTACCTGTGAAAAAAGCATTTCAGCAGGTGCATCTTCTCTCATTCTGAGCGCTAATGTATATGTATGAAAATTTAATTTCATTTATGTTTAGAATATACACATGGAGTCGTTGTTTTCTTCTGATGGTTAGGGCTAATCTATATACCGGTCACTGTGTTAGCATTTCATATTCACAAAAGAAGTAGAATATGGGAGTGGCCAATTATCTCTAAGCCTTACTCCTGAGTAGTCCATCTCCTCAGGAGCCAGTCCCATCTTTTGGCAGCTCTGCGCGTACGGGGGTTTAGAACAGGCTCCTCTTCTTCTTCTTCTTCTGCACTCATGACAGTCTCTGGAGGTTCTGAAGGCCCTGGATGAATCCCTACTTCTGGCACCGAGCCTTCTCCAGCCTCCTCACTGTCTGACTGGTGCCAGCTGCACAGGCCACTGGCGAATCACCACACCAGCCTCCTCGCTGTCTGAATCAGCTACCAGCTGCACAGGCCGCTGGTGGGCCACAACAATAACTTGCTGTGTTTGGCATAATGGGACTAGCTTTAGGTACATCTTGCATAATTAAGTCCTGGTTCTGTCTCTGGATTTGAATTTACTTGTGCTAGAAGTTTCCATTATCCATTTATGAAGAGGTCGTCTTTGAAAGTCAGGCTGAATGAACTTGAAATGTACGGCCTGGAGAAAAAATGGCAACTATCAGTGTTCAGATAAATAAAATGGTACCAAAAGAAAGATAATCAGAAACTGTTTTCCATTGCTATAAAAACTAGATCACAAAATAATGGGCATAACTTTCAGCCACATAGATTTCATTTAACTATAAAAATAATCTTCCTGATAAAATCAGTGCTTACAGACATTATAGGTTTTCCATCTCTGGAGGTTTTCACTTCAAAGCTGAACAGTCCCCCTCTCAGGAGAGTTTTATTGTTTTCCTGCATGTCACCAAGCATTGGGTAGATTGTATTTTGGTCTTTTTCAACTCCAGAATTTTATGATGAGATTCTATGATAGATTAGATATGTCAAAAATAGAATATGAGTTACAATATTGATGCTGATAGAATATTGATAAAAACATCAACCGATCATCCAGAACAACCGAGAATAATGTCTTGTATTATAGGCTAAATTACCAGCCAGATAATAAATAGTTAAAAAGTTGTGCTGGAGTAGACACCTGAAGAACATACTGGTACATGTGCAAAACTATGTACAACATGTTCTAAACCAAGGCATGAAGGGATAAACATTCTTGAAAACATTACACTGATAACATCTTTGTTTTTGCTATATTCATCAAACAGTCATGGAAAACAATGTCTTGATCAAATGATCAGCTACTAAATTTGATGAATGATCCTGACATGATCTATGATTGCTGAAGTAACTCAGCAATCAAGCTGAGGCAATCCATCACTGTTTATAAGAAAAGCAGAGAAGAGTATTCTGAAGTCATATCCCAGTCAATCAAAAACACTGAAAAGGACTCCCAATGCTCCTTTACTACTTGGCCAGCATAAGAAAGGTTTTGTAAGAATTGAACGGCTAAGGTAGTGAATCTGGTACTTATAAAATAAAGCTTATGAAATCTATCAGTAATCTCTTGTCTTGTTGGATGGTGTTCACTGAGTTTACTCTGGTGCTGCATAAAAGATTCCTAATTCAATAGACAGCACAAGCTTTTTATTTTTGTAATCTGTATCACCGTGTCATCACGCAAGTGGTGTAAATTATGTAATCTACATCATTTGCACAATGATGTCATGATGTATGTGATGTTATTTACTAGCTATTATCTCTTCCCTTCATAGGCAAAGATGGACAGCAAGCAAGGGACTCGCAGTTTGTTCCTCTCTTTGTCTTGTTTCTGCTTTTAATGATTGGCACACTGCTAGTCTTGTGTTCTCTTCTTCCATTTTCTTCCTACTGGAAGAATCAAATACTTCCTTCTTTTCCTTTCCTGCTATGAGGACAAAAACCATGGAAGTGCTACCATGTGTGTGTGAGAGAGCATGTAGCTTTCTTAGTGATGTTTCTTTTAATCTTAAACTCGGTCTCCACACACTTTAGATGAGTTTGGTTCTGATCACATTGATATGCTTTGGCAGGCATTTAATGAACTGGAAAATTCCAGTTAGAGTTCTTTCAATTTTGTTCAAAACAAGAAAAATAAGCAAACAGTGAGTAGGCACTATTTAGGGATGTGCCACTTTAGCACTGAATTAATGCAATGCCAATTAATTCAATCCAATACAGGATTATTGTGCCAGCTAATATCTTATTCCAGCTATTAACAGTGAGGTGGTTTCCAGCTCTGCTGAATAACAGTTCTGACCATCTCTAGTACAAACCACACAGGCTGATTATAATATTCCAATACTTCTGGAAAGCATCTCACATGGAAATCTGACCTATTCTGACTTACTTTCTGTTATTTTAAAAATACCGCATCTCTGGATTAAAAGTCACTTTCTGTCTAAAGTAGCAAGATTACTACTACTACTACTACTACTACTACTACTACTACTACTACTACTACCAACAACAACAAGAAGAAGATCTGGTTCATTGATATTGCAATACCAGCTGATGCATGAATTGAAGAGGAACAGCTAGGGGGAAAAAACAAAATATCATGATTTGTAAATTGAAGTTGAGCAACTATGGAGGGGAAAAAATCAATGATTGTACCAATAGTAATAGGATCTCTTGGAGCAATACCCAAAGGCCTACCTAGATATATGGAAAATTTGAACTTATTAGAACTGAATATCCTGACTTTGCAAAAAACCACCCTACACAGAACTATCAATATACCCAGATGCTATCTTAACAGCTCTTAGGTCCTTGGTTAGGACTTGAACTGTTAAGTTTTTACCAGGCCCAGACTGTGAATTGAATTGAAGATTTAACCTTAAATATAACAATACCGGTAATAGTAGTAGTAGTAGTAGTAGTCAGGGGTGGGTTCTTCTTACCTTCCTTACCGGTTCAGGGTCACATCAGAAGTGCACGTTTTGTAGTGAAAACCCTCTGCGCATGGTAATTTTTGGTAAAATCTTTACAAGGTAATTTCATCCCAGAGAACTGATCTCCAGCCGGAGGACTGGTTTGGGGGCATGGCTAGTCAGTTGATGCTGTTGGTTCGGCGAGCGGAGGCCAATTTCTGCTACTGGTTCTAGAAAACCAGTCTGAACTGGCAGCAACCCACGACTGGTAGAAATAGTAGTGGACAACATCTTAATAGTCTTGTCTATGCAGATTTATATGTTTCACTTACATATTGGCCAATAGTTTTTTAATGAAATGAATGGAAGTGGATCACGTTGATATATTCACTGGCTACTGATCTGCCCCTGATTGTATGTAGTTCAAGGTTTTGGTTATGACCTTTAAAGCCCTTAAAGGCATTGGTCTAGGCTACCTGATGAACTGCTTCATCCCATTAACCGCTTTGTTCCAGTAACCACTTCATCCCTCTGGGATGAACCACCCATCCTATCATGCCACCAGATCAACTACTTCAAATATCATCAGTTAAAGGACTCTGACTATAAGGATCCAGAAGAAGAGCAGTAGCTCAAGCCCTTGAGAACGTCTCCCACATTCCTATTCTTCCTCAAGACCTCTGCTCGTTGACCTGCAGAACAAATGAAGGTGTTCCATACTGAAGGTGACTGCTGGATTCATGGCAGACTCCATCTCTCCCCCCTGTGCATGTTTTTGGTAATCATATTGATGTATTCTTGTGTTCTTTTTCATTGTTTATTTTATTGTCATTATTTTATTTCTGTTCTGTTTACACTCTTGCAAATGAAGGCAAATATACATGTCCCAGGATAATGTTGCAGTATCCAATCTACTCAGATTAATAGAGTTGGAAGGGACCTTATAGGTCATCTAGTCCAACCCCCCACCTAAGCAGGAGACCCTACACCATTTCTTACAAATGGCAGTCCAATCTTTTCTTGAAAGTCTCAAGTGATGAAGCTCCCACAACTTCCGAAGGCAACTTCTGTTCCATGGGTTGATTGTTCTCACTGTCAGAAAGTTCCTCCTTATTTCTAGGTTGAATCTCTCCTTGATCAGTTTCCATCCATTATTTTTTGTCTGGCCTTCAGGTGCTTTGGAAAATAGTTTGACCCCCTCCTCTCTGTGGCAGCCCCTCAGATATTGGAACACTGCTCAATGTTGAATTTTAGTATGACATGGATAGTGAATTGTTGTTCATTGGCTGTTGGCTACTTTTCTCTTTAAATTTTCCCTCACATTTAGTTTTTGCTTGCTCCCTGTTAATTCCTTCTTGCTTTCGTTCTTTGCCCTCATGCTTTTGGGGGAGACCAAAAGCAAAGCAAAAGCAAATTATTCAAGGGGAGGCGGGAACACAAAGGAATCAAAATGCTTTCATATCCAAAGTACTTTGGGGGGAAAATAACATCAAAACAAAACCCTGAAGTGTTTAATTTATTTTAAGTAAATAGGAAAATGCTGCCAGTTTTTAAAAACCAATTAAATTAATGCAAGAGAAAAATCTCCTGGATGAAACATAATTACATGCTTTGCAATGGCTTAGAGGCTGTTTTTGTTTTGTTTTTAATCAAATTGCCTTGGTTTTTTTTTTCTCTGTAGTGTTTGGAATCAGCCTTTTAATTCTAAATCAGTTACTAATAGTTGTTCTTTCACAGGCCTGTATGATACAGCAATGATATCCATCTACCCTATGGAAAAGTACTACAGTATCTCATGTTAATAAATAATTTGTTCTCATTTCACAATTTTGAAACAGGTTTTATTTTTTATTTTGTTTTGTTTTATTTGTCAAACATGTATAAGATAACAGCAATAAATTAAACATGATTATGAATGCAGGATATGGATATGAATAAATGGGGACAGTAGGACAGGGATGGTAGGCATGTTGGTACGCTTATGAACGCCCCTTACTTAGGAATTGGGGTGAGGTCAACAGTAGACAGTCTAAGGTTAAGGTTATAGGTGTTTGGGGATGCAACAACAGAGTCAGGTAGTGCATTCCAGGCATTGACCACTCTGTTGCTGAAGTTGTATTTCCTGCAATCAAGTTTGGTGCAGTTTACCTTAATTATTTTTTAATTATTATTAAAAAAATATTAATTATTAGGAAACCATCTGATGTTCTTTCTTAGCTTTTGTCTTACTGACACTCCCAACAAAAAAGAGATTTTGTACTCTCTTAGTGAGCTAGTCTGGACAAGTCCTTGCAAGTTTCTTGTCAAGATTTTAGAAGTGGTTTGCCATTGCCTGCTTCCTAGGGCTGAGAAAACCCTGGCCCAGGTCCCCCAGCCAGCTTGATGTTTTAAGTGAGACTAGAACTCACAATCTCCCAGTTTCTAACCTAATACCTTAAAATGGCTCAAATTTTAAGACTGCCACTGTCTTAAAAAGAAGGGACCATCAATGGACCTCTGAATTTTATATAATGGTATAGTAACCAGAGTACTGAAGTAGACCTAACTTTAAGTCCATTCTTGGCTGTGGAAACACACTGGATGAATTTTGACCAGTCACTCTCATTCCGGCCTATTTCAATTGAAATAGTGAACACGAAAAAAAGATATATCCTGTAAATTTTTTGTGCAAATTGTTGACCCATCGTGGTATTATTTGTGAAATTGCTAATGCAGTGGATAATGAGGGTTCTCCTTTAAGTGCTTTAAAATTATACTTATAGACCTGGGAACATTCTGTCTCATTCTCAGGATTAGAGGTACTGGTTGTATAAATGGGGGAACAGAAGTGGCCTTGCTGAGGCTCTTCTCACGTGGTCCCAGAGATAAGCCAATATTCAGAAAACTGCTAGGACACCTCATTTGAATTTTGTATCAGAAACCTACTCTGGCTGTATCCGCCACTCTTTTCAAGAATGAACACGGGACTGGCACAATATCATTACACAGAACGAAAGAGATGTCCCACAACTTCAACACAGTCTCAAAAAGGACAAGAGCTTTAAGTTTCTAGCTTTCGTGTTTGTAATGAAATGAATGTCTGAAATAGGTGCCAACCCCAGTAGGCATAGTTTTATAGTTGGTTTGTAGTTTATACCCCCTTTCAGGACTCTTTCAGGAAAGCTGCTATTATTTGGAAGAAAATCATGGGAATGAGAAATGAGGCTGTAATAGGCAGAAGAGGAGAAACAAAATATGACAGAAAAAGAGCATTCCGTTAAGAAAACTTGGAATGGAAAAGGTTACGTCGATCAAGCTTTCTTTGAGGTAGGCCAAGTCAAGAAACCAACACAGCAAGTATTGCAGGAACGCTCTTCGTTATTGTTGAGTAGAGTAACGGAACTTTGAAACCTGCAAGAGTTTCTCTCTGTCCCATGTCATAACATACAAAAAAAGGGGATATTCTCAGTTTTTTCCTTATGCTTTCCTTTTCTCAGGGCAGAGTAATCTTTTCCCAAATGCCCTCTTTAACGATTCCCACATTCCTTCCCTGTTCCCAAAGGCGGTTCTACCTTCCTTCCTCTTGATAATATAAATGTACAATATCTGTCTGCCATAATTATAACATGATTGTCCAACAATGATTAAAGTGGGATATAAATAATGAAAATAACTAAAGCTCTTCACTTTTGATTGATTTTAAAATGCGAGGACTAGCAACTTGACTTTGACTCATGTCTCTGTCGCTGAGATGAGGAATGATCACTGACATGCCCTGAGGAAATGTTCGGGTTTGGGGCCCTTTGCCAGTTTTGGCCTTTTCTAGGACTACAGTTTGCAACTGTTTTTCTTGCTCTGAAGGCTTCAGAGAAGCTGCTCCCCAGCAGTCACCCACGCAACCAATGAATGTTTTGCTTCCCAGCTCTGCCCTGTCACTCAGAGCCCAAACCGTCAGTTCAGACTTCTGATAAGGCCTTATCAGAGCTGCCCAGCTCTGCTAACTCAGAGCTACTATGCCTTGCAGCTTTCGCACCACCCCAAGAGCTGGGCTGGAGAAAGCAGCAAGCCGCATGATGCACAGGCTGGGGAATTCAAGGGGGCGACTGAAAGGATTGGCTAGCAGGCACCTCTCTGCTCCCTGACTCAGCCAGACCAAAATGACA
Organism: Pseudoxenodon macrops; assembly: GCA_032467955.1. Classification (NCBI taxonomy): domain Eukaryota; kingdom Metazoa; phylum Chordata; class Lepidosauria; order Squamata; family Pseudoxenodontidae; genus Pseudoxenodon; species Pseudoxenodon macrops. The sequence goes on along the minus strand of JANHFT010001994.1, from coordinate 431,056 downwards.
CATGTGAAATGGTGACACATTCTGCAGAAACAAGCTTGCTAAAAGGAGGGAAAGCAACCATGCTGGCTTGGTCGCAAGCAACCCACAGGCAATTCAAGAGGGGCAATCCCAGACCTCCTCAGTGTTGCAGTGAATGATGGGAACAATTGTATCCTGCAAACAATCCTATGGTTACTCCCCTCTCTTCACATCCTTGCAGTGAAATGGGCCCTTCAGAAACATAGCCTTACTAGGTCTCCAGCTTCTGTTGCCACTTGTGAGGGCTCTAGGGCAGCCAGTCAGACAAGCTGATTTCTAAGCCCACTTTCCAAACAATATTGCAAGCAAAACCTACATTTTCTGTAGCATACTATAATGCTGTATTAAACGTGGATGTATATGTATTGCATATATTCTTCCAAGTGAAATCAAGCAATATTTGGAAGAGGGTAGAAGCCTCCTAGGGCTTTTTCCATAGCATAGGACAGCATCTTACTTCCAAATGCATTTTAATATTTGATATGGTGGCTTTTGTAAGCCCTGATCCAATTACAAATAAATACAGTATTTTAATGCATGGAAAATATAGCCTTCCCTGAGACGAAATCATGACTCCGCAACTCTCTGCAATGACAACAGTAACAAACAATAATACATTGAATCAAATAATAATTTTCAGTCTAAACCTCTGTCTGACTGTGCAACCAACCAAAATAATACAACAGGTTAGAATGTTTACCTTGCCATCATGGTCTCTGCTGCACGGTCTTTTAAAATGAGAATGGACTGGTCAACTAAATATGACAGTTGCTTCCTAATAAACCCAGTTGTCCTTTTCAAACACCAGAACTTAACCTCATAGCACCTGCTGCAATTCACTATCTGAACAGGCAGACCTACAGTTGCAAGGAGAGGAAGGGGAGATTGTACACTGCCGTTCTGCATCCATAAATACCTATTTCTAGGCATCTCTCCTTATGTCAAGAAGTGTTTGAGCTCTAATTTCAAAGGCATTTAATTTCTTAGCTGTGGGGGGGAGAGAGGAATGGGAAGGGTGAATTGTGAAGAGTGACAATTCCATGTGTAAAAGGCACTGGAGAAAACCACCCTAAAGGCAGGATTTGAGCACCCATGTTTTAATTGAGACTAATTTAGAGAGCCAAAGAATCCAGTTATTGGTTCTACTTCTCTGTCCTTCAGCATCACTCTCAGATCTATTTTTCTGATCAAGACTAATTACATAAAGCCAGAGGTGGACCAGTCACCTTGTGTAATAGGTGGCAAATAAATTTAACAAATAAATAAATCAGCCAAAGAACCAGCCAGTTCAGCACTCTGTTCCCATAACGGCCAACTAGATGCCTTCAAGATGCCCCAAGCAACCTCCTCTTTATGTCTCCCAGAATTTGATGCCCTACTTCCAGTGCAGGTCACTCATACTTTTGTGATCTACTATACAGCTGTTGATAATCTATCCTCTTTCACTTTTACCTCCACTGTGGTGCCATCTATACTTTTCAGTATCCAAACCCAGAAGTTACTACCCGCTGTCTGTACCACCTTCTTTACATGAAAGCTCTGATGAATAGTAATATGAAGCTGGAGAAAAGAGAGAGGGAGGGAGGGAGAGGCTACATCTTTCCCACCATGAAAGACTGTGCAAACGATATCTTACATTCCTGGATTCAACTAGTAAGAGATAAGACCGCAACAGATATGTTACTTTGATGGTTAACTTCCTTGTTTTGTTTTTAATTTGCAGAAACTTAAATTCCCCTGTTATGTTTGGATGAGGTCTGGAGTTCTGTCGTCCTCGCTTATCCTCATCTTACCAAATGCAGTAGCCAATTTCAGGTTCCCCCCAAGTTAGATTTCTACTCTCCAACTTCAGACTCTGGAGCTTATCCTTGAATTGATTGCAGTAGGAAAGTGTTAATTTCATTGGGTTCATATGGAAGCTGTATGAGTGTATAAACATGCATACAGTCTTTTTCCCTGTTCTTCATCCTCCTTGTCAAGGCCCTTTGGAGAAGGCGGAGACATCTCTTGGGTGTCTGCTTGCTTTTTTTTTTTTTTTTTTGGTCCCCTCCCTGTTTCTCTTCGGTCTCCTCTGTCATCAACAGGCTGGGATCTTTTAAGAGGGCTCAGTTGAACCGATCAGCAGCCCGAAGTGGGAACACTTTCTCCAAGGTCAGCCCAATTTTTCTTATTCTCCAATTCTGTGGACCAAGAGACGTTCAGAACGTAGAGAAGGTTTGCCCTCAGCATCAGGTCAGTTTGATTCACTATATGGCCCAAATGCTGTGGTTTAAAACATGCCCGTTGCTTTATGAGTGGGATTTTGATGATCGAGAGATGGCCTGGAAATGCTAAGAAAGGGAACTAGTATTAAAGGGGGGAAAAAAACTAGACTGAAAAATACAAGCTGGAAAAAGAAATGGCACCATGGTTGGCTAGAAAGCTGAACATAAGCTCGATCTAGCTGAAGTTGGTCTGTTGAAATTGAAACATAAAACAGGGCTGGTTGTATTTGTCTGTAAGGGAAATGCATTTGGCACACGGGTAGAGGTACCCTATCTTAGCTCTTGTTTTGCATACTTGGGTTTGATAAAGAAAACAGGTTCTCAAGCAGTTTTGGGCAACTTCTCATGCTGAAGGCGGCTTCTTGCATTTATGTATGGCATAACCCCAGCCGTAGGCAATGGAAAAATGAGATGCCTTCTCTGCTGGAAGTATTAAGACGGGTGGTTTATCTGCCTGCTTTCTTCCTTTTCTAAAAATTAAGGAAGGGATAGTGTTCCAACCAAATGTGTTAGAAATAATAGAACCATTGGAGAAAGCTACTGATTACAGTGGAAGAGAATATTTACTTGTAAGAACGTATGAAGTGGTCTTAGAATATGTGATGCATAGAAATATGTGAACAACAAAAAAAAGGAGTATCTTAGTGAATTGAGATTGTTTTTAAAGCTGTACATTTTGGGGACAATATGGACAGATTGCCAGCGATTCAGAAAGATGTCTGTAAAAAATACAAATAAGATAGATTTGATAATTGAAGAGCAGGATATAATAGATGCATAAATAAACAGGTAGCCGATGCTTGTCAATTTCTTGCCAGGGCAAGATGAGATTCTGTATCTGGAGAATAAGTCTTAACAAGATAGATGGGAAACATTCATACTTGGCATTGGGACCTGGTGAATGCAGTAAGACTTGCTTTTGCCAGAACATACAAAGGATCAGGTAGAGTGCGCTGGTATTCTGAATTCTTCCACAGTGGGTTGGGATTCTGAGGTTTTCTTCTTATTAAGTGAACTAGCATTCTGCATTCCAGTTGTTGGAAACAAAGTGTGTGCATGTGGGGGGAATCAGAGAAAACATGGCAAAACAATTTGTCTAGTTACTATGAAAAATGAATGTGGAGAACATCAGGTGTGAGAAAAAATGGCTTGGCAGCTAATGATCAGTAAAGAGGCTACAAGTTATTAAGAGAGCAAAGTGTAAATTTAAAAAGAAAATATATTTCATGGCCGTCAGAACAGAATGGCGAAAGGAGAGCATTGCTTGGAAATGGAGAAACAGGTCGCTCAAGAGTTGTGTGGTCATTTTTTAGAAAACCTGGACTGAGAGATTGACATACTGTAAAATAACTGTATTGAGTAAAGAATGGAAGGAAGGCAGCTGCCCTTTCTTAAATACACCACAAAATGAAAGCGTGGTGTTGCTGAAATAGTGGATGGAGCAGAGGCAGAATGCTAACAAAATGTTATGAAATAGAGAATGCCCCACTCGCTCCAAAATGTGCATCAACCGTGTTCACTACTCAATACTGGAAGAATATGGTAGATGGTCCAGACATATCAATCTAACCGGTTCCTCTACAGAGAAACTTCATGTTCATATGAAGCCCCCTCCTGCACTATAATTCCTGCCCGTGCTTTTCAGCCAAGGAGGCTTTTGCGTCCATTTTTAGAAGCAAGCGATCAGGCAAACTGGGTTATGTCAGAAGGTACTTGAGCAGTAGTTCCATATAACTATATCCAAAATCTGGCTGTTCAACTTCCTGGGGGGAAATGGACCCAGCACTTACCGTGAGATTGGAATTCTACAATCTCCTGAATGAGCCTTAGAGACAGGGAACCTGACTTCAAGCCATGATTTAAACACTGATTACCTTTTCTATAAAATGGACATAATATCCCAAGTTACGCTCATGGATACATAAACAAGTATGTTTATTTTTAATTGAACATTTTTCTTAGGAGAAAAAAAAATACCTCAAAAGTCTGCAATCGAAGAATGAAGAAAGGGAAGCATATTGACGCTGGGACCCTATGGCCGTGCTTTCCTTTATGCTAAACAGAGTTGGTTATGCTATAATTAATCTGAATTTTAACGGAGCCACAAAAACCCTTTGGTGTATTAGCAAGATATAATCACAATTCTCATGGCACTGTGTCCTTGCAATGATCTCACAATGCAAGCCACTATTATTATTCCCATGTTGTGGTGGGTGTGTGGGCTAGGAAAAAGTAGACCCCCCCTTCCACCCAGCGAGTTACTTTCAGAGGCAAGTTGGAACTGAGAACGTTCAAGCTTATATTCTTCGCAACTATGCTACATCAAATATAAACATGTCTGCTACCTACGCAAACTTCCAAGATAGAAGGAATTCTATTTCTAATGAAAATTCTTTAGAACCAAAAAAAAGAAAAGCCGTTTGGTCTAGCGATTAAGGCTCCAGCCTAGGAAACGTCAGCCATGCAAGACAGCTGGGTGACTTTGGCCTAGTCACTCTTGCTCAGCCCAGTCCACCGCACAGGGTTGTCGTTATGTGGAAAATAGGAGGATGAAGAATATCTTTGCCATCTTGAGTTTTATAAAAATAATAAAGGCCAGGGTTTGTTTGTTTTTAAAAACCCTCATCTTTAGTTATTGGCAGTAGAACGTTCTGTCAGGCTTGGCCTTATCCTGAGTCCTTCTGTCAGTGGCTTTGTTTTGTTCTTCGGCCAGAATTTCCCACAGTTTTTTGTAGTATAAAGTACCCGACAGCTACAAAAGAGAAAGGAGACCAAAGGAGTCAAGAGAAGCCATCATTATAATGACAGTTTGTTCTCCATCATTACAAAAAGAATTCACTGCTACTAAGGAGGACTACTGGGAATAGACTAAAAACATGAAATTGGGGAAGAAAAGGCTACTTAAGAATGAGTCTGTGAAGAAGAAGAGAAAATAATTGTAGCATAAATTTTAGCATGTATGTGAAGAAATGTTATAAGAAACTGCATGGATGAATATTAAAGATGAAGACATAGATTGGCAATGAAAATCTGGCTTGATAATATACGCAAATCTGGAATGCAGTGAAAGGGAGGAAATTCTTATTATTGTTTCTGTCTCTCTCCGTAAAGCCCCCCTGCAAACTTCCTTATGCTCCCAGAAATATTTGAGTCTGATTTAGTATCTGTCCTGGTAAGAATCCTTGCAAAGTTCAGGAAATAGGTTAGATTTTCCCTGTCTGTTTTTTTTTTTTTTTTAAGTGGTTCTCTTCCCATCCTGGTTCAGAATGCTGCTGAAACTGTTTGGAGAGAATGATACCCATACCCAATATTTCCACACCGTCTTTCCAAGCTGTTGATTTACCTACCGTCTTGGCTCTCAAATCCCTGGATTCTTTCAAAGGCTGAAGCTCCGTGGTCCTGCAAAGTTTCTGATGGAGATGCAGTGAGTTGAGAGAGGCTCACTGTAGGGAGCATCTGATCTGTTTCAAGGTGGATTAACATTGCTGCTTTAGTTTCCCAGGCACCCCAATAACAAATACCCTAGAGATAATTATCTGAATTATCTGGGGTTGGTGGTGATAAAATGCTGTAATCATCCCTGGGACCCACATCCCTTCTTCTCTTTCCCAGTGTAGATCAGAGACAGCAGGTTGACATGGGTAGGACATCAACTGTAATTTGGGCTAAAATGAAATATTAAAAAGGAAATTTCATTCTTGCTGATAACAGCTGGTGCGACTGAAAGATAAGGTGATGTCTCCAATGTTTGTGACAGAGTTGGTTTGATGTATCACAGTTGAGGGGTGGGTGGGAGGGAATAGAAAATCTGGAAATCTTTTTACTGTTGGGACTATGTTGGATTGGAAAAAAAACAACCCAACTAAAACCCTATTCTTGTTTTGTCCTAGAATTACTCGGCAAAAAGTTGAAATGTGCTTCTAAATAATCCTCTTATTAGAAAATATGAATGGACTGCAGAACAGCCTTCTGCAACCATTATTGCTAAAGGAAGTTCGTATAAATGGGCAATTCCTAAAGCAAAAAAGGCAAATCTTGAGGTTCTGGAGCTCCAAATGGTCCACTGAAGTCTCAAATGCAATTTGCAAGATTCTCCAAAAGTTGCTACCTATTGATATTTTAAATATATGATAAATCATTATACACATGGGGAATAATCCCAACTATGTTTATTTAAAGGTAATTCTATTTAGATTAAAAACAATTAAAATCTAGTTAGTTTTATCATCGTGCCGACGGTCTAATTTTTGAAATGCATATCAGCTCAATTAGTATGGTCAACATCTGGAAAAATGTTGCACTCTCGGATCCTAGATTTACTAGTCACAAGTCATGAAGCAGCTTTTTTTATAAAAAGTTTTTTTTTATTTCCATATAAACATTCACATATTTATCATCCCATTTTACATATCATTCATTTATCATTATACTTTTATACATATATTCTACTTTATTTTATTCTTTTATAGTTTCAAGGTTGCTTTCCTGCCATCCCTTTTCTCCTATCCTCCCTTTCTTCCCTGCACCTCCTTCTTCTTCCTTTCCTACCTCCCTTCTCCTTCTCCAACTCCTCTTCTCTATCTCCCCTCCTACTCTTTCCCCT
>JANHFT010001994.1:399947-410525 GCA_032467955.1 Pseudoxenodon macrops | reverse complement strand
ATTCCAGGTTAACATTGTTAGCAAAATAAGAACAAATATAAAATAGCATGCATGGAAATTTAATTAAAAATTATATGCCCAGCAAAAATGGTGCATCTGAAATGTTCTTCTAATGTGGTAATGCGGGGGATATGTGCAGCTCCCATGGGGGAACATTTAATAGCCTCTTTGCTGTTTGAGAAGGATGGGCCATCATTCTCCACAATTCCTAAAAAAAATTGCATCTCTGCATGGGAGTGGATGCTTCATATTGCCAGTGCATATGATTATGAAAGCAGAGACAAAAATCCTGAGAGTAAACTCATAATGTGAATCATCAAAAAACTACCATTCTTGCTTTTTCATTCCTTTATAATCTTACATTCTTTCCTTTATGAAGAAATCGGCAAATGTTAGTGAGCCCTAAAAAATGAACAAATAAATTCTGTTAGCTTCAGCCAAATTTAATCGTCACAGCCACAGCTTGAGATAAGTGCCTTCTAATTCCTAAGGTGAGGTTAAGGAAGAGGTTGTTTGGAGAAGAAAGAAGTAGAAATCTTCATTCTGAAGAAAATTCTAACTTATTGGGGTTTTCCTTTCTATATTTTACATTTTATAAATGGCTATGAGATGCCTTTGTTTTGGAAGCATTTTGGACCAGATTGCATGCCTTGTTTCTTTTCTTTCTTTTTCTCTTTTTGCATATATGTCTTTCCATGGGCACAATTGTGAATTACTATAAAATATAGAGTCATGGTTAAAAGATGCCAGAATCAGATATATTGGTTCAGGTTGACATTTGAAAGGCCTGATTATAATGAGTCAGTGTTACTGGTCCATATTTACTTAATTAGCAGGATTTAAAAAACAACACCAGTGTTTTAGTCATCACTCGTATCAGTTTGACTGTCCTGATCCAGAAGACAGAGCAATAGTCTCAGTTAAAGTCCATCTAGAATAAACAGTTTCATCTTATTGTTATCTTAAATATTACGGCTTATCTTATTGTTAGGGATAACAATAAAATAGTTGGGCAAATAAAAGTGCTAAGAATTCCTGCTACTTTTCCTAAAGACTGGTAAGACAGTAAAAATATATTTGAAGAATTATATAAGCAATTCCACAATAACTGAATGGGGTGACCAACATAGCACTCTAAATCAGAGAGTCTCAAATTCTGGGTTGGGACCAACAGGAGTTGGAAGTGGGTGTCACATTGTAAAAAATTACTCAGACTTGCTTGGTTAAATGGGAGCGTTATCAAAATTTAACCTGGGCCTTGGTCGCTGCATTATCTGTGCAAGCTTGGGCTGTTCTGGTAACAATACTATTTGCTTGTGGGGGCAGAAGGACTGGAAGAATTCATTCTGGGCTTTATTTTGCCTTCATAAGCCCTCAGAAGGCAATTTGAGACAGATAATTAATCTGTAATTAATATATGGGAGGTATGTCCTGCCCAACTCTAATATCCATATCCATGTAAACTGTTCAGAGTTGGGAGTAACTGGAATGGCAAATACAGGTAGACGTCACTTAACAAATGCCTTGTTTAATGACTATTCAAAGTTATGAGGTCGTTGAAAAAATAAATGTATTACCAGTCTTCTCACTTATGGCCATCACAGCATTCCCCCAGTCATGATTAACATTTAGGTATTTTGAAAATGGCATGCATTTTGACAGTTACAGCATCCCACAGTCATATAATCATTATTTGCATGCTTCACAACTGGCTTCCCATAAACAGAGTCTTGCCATTTACATGATGTCCTTGCTTGCTTAATGATTGAATGTCCCAAATGGGTTCCTACAGGAAGACTACCTGTAAATTCTTGTAAACAAATAAAAAAAAGTTATTTATACAGGAGAGTTGGACAAATTTGCATGCATCATTTTAAGAGATTATAGTTCTGCAAAGTTTTTGATTTGCTGTTCTGATTATGTGCTATCAAGTCAGGGTTGACTCTTAGTGACTACAATATTTTTTTCCTTCGTTTTTTCCACTGATGCAGCCATTGCTGCTGTAATTGAGTTCATCCACCTTTCTGCTGGTCATCATTCTTTCTACCTTTCCCATCATCAAAACCTTTCCCATCATCAAAGGGCAAGATCTTTGTATAATGCGTCCAAATAATTTGTCCATAATTGTTTGATAATTTGAGCTTGGTCATTTGTATCTCAAGTTAAAAATTCTGGGTTGATTTCTTCAATGACGGATTTGATTATTTTCTTGGCTACCCACAGTATTCTCAGGAGTATTTTTTCCAACACCATTTACTGTCTTAGAAGGTAGAAAAAATAACAATCCTAATAGGCTAGCTGAAAATAATAATAAAAATATATACGAAAGGTCTTCCTTTAGGGAAAAACTGCCATGTATAGATAAGGATAATTGTATCTTGGATTCTGGAACTATAGCTAATTACAACTGAGTAAGAGTCACTGGTATGATATGGCTTGCAAAATTTAGGCTGCATCAATAGAAATATACATATTAGGGGAAGTAATTTTTCTGTTGCATCCAGTAGTTGGACCCACCTTAAATGGCCTGTCAAGTTCTGAGAAGGAATGAAAGAAACTGAAAAATAGGTGTAAAAGTCAGCTGTCTAGATGATCTGGGGCTGGGAACAAATTTTTTGAGGAGAGGTTTTGGGGATATATTTTTAGCAGAGGGGAAGGTATTTATTATTAGGTTTTTTAATCCTTACATTTTATACAACTGAGGGCAACATATTAATGTCCCTTCAAACTCTAGTAGCATCATGGAAATGTGGTGGTATGGTTAAAAAAAAGGTGAAATAGATGAAATATCAAAGCCTTGCCTCTTTTAAAGAAATGTGCATGATTGACCTATGTGGGAAAGGGAACAATCGGGCAGGGCTTTGATTGCAGCTGCCATTTTGGACTTTTTCCATTATAATATTGCTGTAAACTTACATCACACACTTTTTATTCCAATACCAAAGTGTTTATACAATGCTCATCATCTTGGAGTCCCTCCAAAGACAATGCTATCTTCCAATTTTATGATTCTATGATATATATCAGTTCTGATCTGATGGAAGATGAGATTAGCTGATTGCCTTTGACATTCTTCCTTGCAATTTGGCCTTCTCACCTGTTCTCTCAGCCTACCACCCAATTCACAGGTCTGCCTTATTTTTAAAACATGTGAGACCTGCTCACACAATCAGCCATCACAACCTAGGTCCATTCTTGTCACCTCCCCTCCTTCCAGAGCAGGATATAGCAGTCTGTATCAGCTTGTCTGTGTTCATTCACACCAACACTTTTCCAAATGCCAGCATATTACTCCCAAGGAGTAAATTATTTCACTTCTGTACCATTTGCAGATATTTTGAAGGTGAGGAAAAGGAATAACATGGGCTCTCCTTTCCTTGAAAAAATATATAACTTTCTAATGTTAGAAGCAAAATTCTGGGTTTGAATCTAAGCCGGTTCCTCCATAGAACACACAGGGTAAGTTACTTGCAGCAGAGACTGAGTTTATTTTGCTAGCATAAAGTACAGTGCAGCACTGTAGGCTACAGAGTCACAGATTTGAGGTGCTTACCTTTTGCTCCTCCCAGGGAATAGAGCCTGCCCTCTAGGAATTATTGGGAACTGCAATTAGCTGTATCTCCCAAAACAGGTATTTGTTGCTTAGGTACACTGTTGAACTTGTGAGTTTCCCCCCACTCATTTACCATATCAACCGCCTTCCTATTTAATTAACATTGTGGCTGGATGTGGCAATCAGAAGGAAGGGAGAGAAGGGATCTTTTATTAATTTGGTAGATATGATACCTGATATTTATCTGAATGGATTTGCAAGCTGTAGTCAACTTTATCCTCTTTGTGTGTAAAGGGTGTCCATATTCAGAGGGGATGTAGAAGAGCAAGCAGAGCTGGGGGGCAGAGTTAAACATGTCATTAGTTTAGAGTCCTGGGATTGCCACAAGAAATCCAAGTTCTCCCCCATCCTGTGAATTCTGTTGATCCTTATGTAACATCATTTTACTGCTGATCATTAGTTGACCTGATTCTTGTGCAAAGGCTTCAATAAATCATTATGCTGCAATCTATATCAATTGATTCTTTGTGTCTGAATGGGATTTCTAATGGTTTTGATTGAGATGTCTCCAAATTTTTTATCAGTTTCACCCAGTATCAAACATGACTGAAACGCTCAAGTCGTTCTTTGTTTTGTGGCCTGGGATTTCCTGGGGCCAGGAATGGCCAGGATTAGTGTGTGATTTGGCTAGAAGGCGTCATGGAAGCTTTTACCTTTTAATAGTACAATTTCTTTGTACTTTGTACAAATACTTTGGCCACCTAATAAGAAGGAAGGACTCAATGGAGAAGAGCCTAATGTTGAGAACAATTGAGGGCAAAAGAAGAAAGGAACAACAGAGAATGAGCTGGCTGGCTGGAGTCACTGAAGCAGTCAGTGTTAGCTTAAATGGATTCCAGAGGATGGTAGAGAACAGGCAGGCCTAGAGGAACGTTGTCAATGGGGTCATGATGCGTCGGACATGACTTCGCAACTACCGTAACAAGAAGTACAATTTCATAACTTCTAATACTAATGTAAGTTAGAAGCACCCCAATGATGCAAGCTGGCAGGAAAGGCTCAGCCAATGTCCAAGGAAGTCTTGGGTTGCTGTACGAGCCAAACCCATTTATACAGCCCATGTTTCACTGGTGCTTGTCTAATTCATCTGAGTTTTGTCCATTAACACTTATACTATAATAATTACTTTAATTTAATTTAATTTAATTTAATTACTTTAATGTTTTATGTTTTATTGGACAAATATCAAGGGAGGTGGATGGGAGAGTCTAATCATTGAAGCCACAGTCTATCTGTATGGAAAGTGTGGGTAGTTACAGTACAGGAAATATATAAGAGAATATCTATTGCTCAGGGTTGAACTGTGGAATCCTTGGTACTTGCTGAGCTTGGTTGTTTGGTTGCAGATATTTCATTACCCAACTAGGTAAAATCTTCAGGACGACTAAGCGTGGTGTTTGTTGCCTGTTTATGTATAATAGCTTGCCCTGCAAGGCAAAGGGATGCTCAATGGTTGCATCCCACCTCCCACCCTAACTTTCCTATCTAACAGCTTCTCAGGGCAGTTCCTAATGTCATATAACTTGAGCACATGTTCAGAGCAGTCCAAGAGTGTGTGCCCACGGCCAAAAATCAAGAAGGCAAGGTGAACCGTCTGGAAGGCTGTTGTTAGAAATATTTCAGAGCTTCTCAATTAAACCCTAAATCATATTCGAGCCGGAGTGGAGAAAGAGCGACACGCATCAAGGAAAACAAAGAAAAAAGGGACGCTAATGTAGAAGCCCATACGCCTCCACCCCCTTTAACCCGTTCCCTACCCCCGCCCCAAAGACAAGTGCATTCGTCTCATCCCCTCCTGTGATCCCCGCCGAGCGGCCCCGCCCAATGGTTTGGTTCACCCACCCGCCCCGAAATGAATGGTCTCGCCCAGTTTCTGCCAAAGGCGGCGAACGGTTTCCCTCGCGGAGGGGGAGTGGCGCCGAGGTGACAGCATCAGGCGGCGCCCTGGGAGAGAGAGAGAGAGAGAGAGAGAGACCGGGCTCAGAACGTGGGAAGGGCGTGGCCGGTCAGCCTTATCCCCAGGTGAGCCCGGCCATCCTTCAAACCCCCCCCTTTTTTTTTTTGCGGACGATCCCGGAAGTTCCTGGTTGCCTTTGGCTCCAGCTAGCTGGTCTTAAGCAGGTCGCCCCAGCCCGCAGGCGAGGGGCAGCGGGGAACAGCGTCCTCCCGAACCGCCGCCACTTCATCTGGGCTGGACCCTTCAAGGGTGGGGAAGTGGTCCTTCAGTTGCAGGTTTGGAGGGTGTGGTCCTTGTCACCTTGGTAACGCGGACAGGCGAGGCGGGGGGGGGGGAAAGAGGTTGTTTCAAAGGCGGCGTCACCGCACCGGTTCCTTCTTTGCCATTGCCTTCTGCAAACAAGACCCGGGGATCAGAAGGGTCGGAGAAGGTGCTGGGAGCACAGTGTGTGTGTGTGTGTCTGTAAAGAGGCTGTGTGTCTCCCACCTCAGATCTGTTTCTGACGGTGCTCCCAGGTTTACTCCCAAGTAAAATCCCACTCAGGTCAACCAGTTTGACAGCCAGGTAGGTAAGCCTGTGGAATCGCAGTCTCTCTCTACTGATGGCTGGAGAAAGAGTCTGTCAAAATGAAGCTGATGGCTCCAAGGCAAAATAGCAACGTTATTAGTGAGGAAAATTATTTCAGAGAATGTTGATGATGATGCTACCAATGGGAGAAAGTTTGGTACTGAGCATAGCCGGATTTTTGGGTAGGAATAGGACAATTTCTGTCCTTGTTATTTTAAGCACTGCTGTTCCATTTGTGTGTAAGATAAAATGTAGTTCTAATTTTGTTTTTGATTTACAAAACAATGTATCTTTCTTCTTGATACATTGCTCTTTGGAGTCCTATTTGTTTCCATAGATATTGGGGCACAGTTTGCATTTTAACGGATATGCCTACACTTAGGAGTTTGTGTATTTCTGGGTTTACCAATCATAATTTTGTTAGTTACAGTGTATTAAATAAACCACAACTGTTTCGCACTGATAACAATAAGCCATAGACAATGGCTTATAAACCAGAGTGGCTGGATTCATACAACATGCTATGTTTAAAATGAGCGAATTGTGTTATGGCTTAGCACAAAGAGTGAATCTCCCCTTATGAATTTAATACATTAAATCAAACAAAACTCTTGAAAGTTTATGCGACACATGTAGGTATCTGAAATATCTCCAGTGAATCTAAACTCTAAATATTTAAAAATCAAAACATCAAAAATAGATATGATAGGCAAAGTACACGCTAGCCTAAGCCACATATAAACAGTTAGATCTAAGTTGTGCATACTCTGCAAAAGAGTAAGTTTTGTGTTTGACAGCCATGCTCTAGCATCTGTTATGGAACTTTCTGTAACGTGTGTTTGGTTTTCTTCCATAGGATTGAAAGAGGCAATATCTCAATGGCTTCTGATTTGGGAAATGCCTCAGTATTGGATCCCATATCTCTGCCTGCTTTGGACATTCAGGCTCCATTGGTAAAGTAAACCTATTGTTGTGATTGAGACTGTGGGAATCAATAGTTCACTGGGAGTATGGTAGCTTCCCTTTCTGCCCCATGGAAGAGAGGAGAGAGCTTTGCTACTTCTGTTGCTGGTCGGTGTGTCAAAGTAATGTCCTCTTGGTTTTCCTAGAAAAAGGCTAACAAGAAGGGAGGGCTTCCAGAGGCCAAGCGGAAAGGACGGGCAAAAAAGATGAACAAAGATGCTGAGGATCTGCTTTTGGGCCTGCAGCAACTGGTAGGTAGATCCTTTCAATTCCCAAGTTCTGGGCTGAAAAAGCAGCTATGAATTCTTCATTCGCTCTTGGGAGAGAATTATAAGATACAAGTCTTCTTGCAGGAATAAAGTCCTAGCTTCTTTTAAGCCCTAGCCATTCATCTTAACAAAACTTAAGTGCTACTTTCCTCTCTCAGTAACTTGGTTACAAAAGATCCTAAACTATTTAAAAGTGATAACCTCATTTCTACCATCACTGCTTCATCCTGCAATGATACCTTTAACACCATGAAGCAATAACATCTGCCTATCTCATGTCTTTGAGACAGACTCAATAGGTCAGTCCTGTCAACCTGGTGGCCCACAGGCCAGATGCATCACACTCAGGCCACGCCCACCCTGGCTCCGCAAAGGCAAAAAAGTCACAATACGTAACTTGACGTGATTGAGTTTGACACCTGTGCAATTAAGTGGCTAAAAATGCCAAATTCAGTCTAAACCTCTGGCTGATTGTGCAATCATCCATAACAATAATGTATCCTCTTCTGCACATATATTGTCGTTTTGCATGTTCTTTTCTCTGTATTGAATTTAAAGTATTGCGAATGAAGGCAAATATACGTGTCCCAGGATAATGTTGCAAGATCCTTTCTGGCTCTGTCATTGGGACCAGAGTTTACTCTTCCGAGTTTTTGGACTTGGGCTAGAGCCCATCTTCAAGTAACCTCTCTCTACCAGAAAGTGTAAACTATTAAACTATTGCACCTATCTACAGGTAGCATTTAGTCCAACATATTTGGAGAGTGTCAGGTTAGGAAGAGCTAATAGAGGATATTATATTGTATCTAATTTTGCTCCTGTGAGCAAGAATGAGAGGGAGAGAGTATTAAGGTATGGCCTTATTGGGGAGGGTTAGGATTAGAATGTTCTTCCTGCATGCACCATTTTTTTGTGTTGTTCTTTTTTTAAATAGGATCTTACTTCAGAATGTGCTGCTCCCTTAGGAACTGGACTGATTTGGGATAATCGAATGACAGAATTTTGCTGCCCGTGGGATGAAAGGTATCTAGGGTGAAAGGATGGGGTTTTGAGCCTTAAGTATAATAGCTGAGATGTATTGTTTTAATTTTTAGGTCTCTTAATTTTCAGGATCCCCCCCCCCCAAGATTACAGCCTCTAAATCTCAGTTTTGCATGTCCTTAATCCTAAAAGACTTTATCTGCCTTTCATTTCTACTCTATTATAATATTTATTATAATTCATTATATACTCTCTATACTTTTTCACCTAGTGAAAGCATTTCAATTTGTAAGTCCTTGGTGTGAGGTAGATGAAAATCTCAACAGTATCTATCCCAGAGATTACAAATAAAATTAATTGCTTGCATAACAAATAATATTTCATCAAGAATCTTTTGTATTACTAGACAAATTAATGAAGGATTGGTAGCTCAACAAGAAACCACACACAGGATGGCCATATTCAGAAACAATGGGCTTTAGAATCCCACATGCTGAAAAGTTAAATGAAATTAAAAGGATTTTATCTTTCTATCTTGCTTCAGAATTTCCTCCAGGCAGGTAGCACCTACATTTGTCTATTTCATCAGCACTCAGTTTAACAGAGCTCTCTTAGTCAATACAGTTAGGATGGAAGTGAACATGACTCTGATTTGCTGGTGATTTTCATAAATTCTTCTAAGATGCAAATACATACTTTCTCTAATGTAGAACTCCATTTCAGTAATCATGGATTTGGAGCTTTTGTTTTGTTTTTGATCAATTGTACTGGGTAATTGCGCAGGATGTTTTTAAATAAAAGAAAATGCACTGGCTGTGTGAATAAAACTGTCTCATGTAGTGAGAATAGACAAGTAATCTCCCTGCAATCAAGGTAGGGCCAGGCACCTAATGCCTTCTATAAGTTTCAGAGTTCCTGTCCCATCTGCCTCAACCAGCATAACCAATGGAACTATAGTCCAAAATCAGAATATCAAGTTGTCTCCCTTGGCATAAGTCTATCCGAACCTGTTGCATGACATGTAATCCTTATCAAATGATCTGTCAGGGATCAAATATTGTCCTAGCTTTAATTGCTGCCTCCAGCCCTCGTAGTTCCTCTGAATCATAAATTTAGTTCTGGTTTTTCTGTTCTGTTCTGGTTTTCCCCCCCAGAAAACCTAATATAATTTGTAGTACGTGTAGACATGCCTAAAAACTAACTTTGCAGAGTCAGCCTTAGTTCTAGCCAGGGGTGGGTTCTAACTTACCTCGCCGCCGGTTCCCTGCCTCCCGCGCTGTGTGGGCGCACCTTGAGAGCGCCCGCATGCGCAGTAGGAAAAAAACCAGAAAAATTCCCCAAAAACCCAAAAAGGCCAAAAACAAGATGGTGACGCATGCACAGTGCCAGAAACTCAGCTTTTGCACATGTGCAGAAGAAGAAGAAATGCAAAAAAAAAAAATCCCCCCCCACAAAAAGAGATGGCGGCACCCATGGAGCCAAACCAGCTCCGTGACGTCACTAGCGGCCTACTACCTACTCGGTGGAACCGGTCTGAACCAGTAGGAACCCACCTCTGGTTCTAACATTGCAGTTCAAGTCATAGTACTTTCCTTCAACTTCTGCCAAGTTACTGCGGGTAACCCATGCTGTACATGCCAAAATAAAAATGTATATTATAATGTCTAATATCTTGTGAGATTCTGAAATCTCACTCAGTCATGGGAAAAAAAGATATTTTCACCAAAATTCTTGTACGATATTCAGTGGGAAAATCAAAGAGCCATGAAATTTAGCCATTTTAAAAGATAAATTTTAAGTGAAGTAATTTTAATTGTATTGAAGGAATGGGACCTTTGCCCATGCACTGTAGTAGTGTCTTTCTGATTCTTGATTTACATGATGAGTTAGAAAAAAAATCTGTTATGATATTGTAAGGTCTGACAGTACGCTTAAGTCACAATGAGCCAAAAATTAGACTTAAACGGAGGCTTGAGAAGGAATCAGCATTTAATCTTTGATCAAAGGGTTAGCAATTCCAAACACATACAAGGACATGCAAGGAAATGCCACACTTTCAGAGAACATGAGTCTTTTTTATACAGTTAGAAACATACCGTATTTTTCTGACTATAAGACGCTCCTTTTTACCCCCAAAAAGAGGGTGAAAACTTGGGTACGTCTTATACACCAAATGTAGTTCCACCCAGTCACCCCCACCCTTTGGCCTATGCCTCCCAGCAATTTAC
>JANHFT010001994.1:343587-357220 GCA_032467955.1 Pseudoxenodon macrops | reverse complement strand
CTTCCTTCCTTCCTTCCTTCCTTCCTTCCTTCCTTCCTTCCTTCCTTCCTTCCTTCCTTCCTTCCTTCCTTCCTCATAATACAACCCTTTTAAGGTTTATAAGTATTTTTAAAGGGGTTTTAGTGCTATTTTAGAGGGAGTGGGTAGAGAAACTGGACTTTGCTTCAAAACTGCAAAATGCCTTGGGCATCACACATTTCAGAAAGTATCTTATCATTTCCTCCTTGTTTGCTTGTGGTACCTGCTTAGGTGTGACTTCAGCGCTGACTCCAGATTGATTCCAACCAGCAGACATTCTTCAGAGTTGGATATGTCATGGTTGTGCTGTACCCGTTGCAATAAATTTTTAAAAATGTTAATGTTATGGTGTCTTATTAGTATCTTTCATGACTTTTTTGAAATTGTTTGCATAACCCTTTTTCCCTCATTCAAAAGTGGACAGCAAAAGGCTCACAGACAATCTATGGCCTCCTAATTCTAGATTTTTGCATGTCAAAAATGTCACACAGTCAACATTTGCCAGCAAGTTATAGCGTAAGGTGATTTCCAAGTGATGTTCAGCAGGAAATGACAGGAGGTAAACTCATTAGGTTTAAACTTCAGTATTTAAAATAATCCCCAAGTTCCCCCACCCTCCCCGAAAATGAAACAAAGGACAGAGTGTTTCAGATCTGTCAAGACTGCCATACTCCCTGAGGCCTTTGGTGGATGAAAAAAATGAAAAAAGACCTAGTTCCCAAAAAGTTTCCAATTCCAGAAATTGTTTGTGGTCAGAGTCCTCTATGACATGAAAAGAATTGGGGAGAAGGCGTGTCCCTCCAGGAGAAGACTGTGTGATATTCAAGTTGCATTGAACTCTTCATTCAATATGACATCTGGAAGAGAACAAAGTTCTCTTTATGGTGCCCTGTGGATTGATCATCACCTGTCTTGTCAGGACTTCTTGTTTGTTTAAGGCAAGTATCTACTAGTAGAATACCAATATAGTTTGACATGGAAATCATAGCTTTTGAAGATTCTTGACTTTTGAAAGCCTAGAGGTAGACTGTTCATTCAGCACCAACCTTTCTCCTAATAGTACCCTCTAGGGCAGGGGTCAGCAACCGGTGGCTCTGGAGCCACATGTGACTCTCTCATCCCTCTGCTGTGGCTCCCTGTCACTGGTCAGTGCCACAATTTTGAGAGGAGCTTCCAGTTGGGGAGGGGGGAAAGCATGGCGTGCCAGGAGGAAACTCTATGGACACCGCACTAGGAGGAGACTCTATGGTGGGGGAAGTCGGCTCCAAAATTGAATGGGGGGCTTCCGGTTAGCAACATAGTGGCTCTTTGAGAGTTTAAGATTGCCGACCCCTGCTCTAGGCCAATGATAGGTAACCTTTTTGCTATCGGCACGTGTGTCCACACCCTCCCCTCCCACGCATGCATGCAGAACCACCCCCACGCTCCCCCTCCCTCCGTGCATGCGTGCAGGCCTCACTCCGGTTGGCCCGTTGGTCTGTTTTTCGTCCTCCCCAGGAGTCAAGAGTCTTTTCTGAAGCCTGGGGAGTGCGAGAACAGCCACCCCCTGCCCTCTGGAAGGGTGAAAATTGGCTGGCGTGTGCTGGAGCTGACATAGGGCAACGCCTCGCGTGCCCTCAGATATGGCTCCATGTGCCACCTGTGGCACGCGTGCCACAGGTTCGCCATCACAGCTCTAGGCCTTCCTAGATTTAGCGTCAAATTCCAGTGTAAGGATTTTTGTTTTCTTCTGTGGCTTTTCTTCAATGAAGAGTCCGATAAACAGGAGTGTCTGGGAAACTTAAAATATGAAAGTAACTTTTAGGTTGATAATTTTATTAGATTTACTGTCTGGTTCAATCAACGTATTTCTCATGCTAATGAAGTTTGGGCCCCAGAATGGAGCTAAAGGTAATAGTCTATCTTCACCAAGTCCTGGATGCCCAACATCTTTCAAACTTAGTTACCCTTTTGAGTAGAAAGGTGGGAGGCAGGTGAAACCAAAATGTTTGAAGATTAATTAACTAAATATAAGAAATATGTCATCATCATTCTATAAATGAGAATTTCAGGGTGAATTCTGAAGGAGTTCTGAGGGCCACATCATCCAAGGTTCCCCAAGAATTTCCACAGGACAACACAAACAAGACCACTGCCACAATAAAATACCTGGTGGGACATTTTATTCAGTAATTAATCAACACTAAAACTCTGGCCACAAGCATGATTGAACATGGCAACAAATCGGCAAGGGCAGCGTTGGTGTTTATGTAGGCCAACGAGGTTTGAACACAAGGGGTCTTACAAACCAGACAGAAACAAGCAGGTGGAAACAGGGAAGGAGGGGCGAGAGGCAGCATTTTAATGAAGGAGGAATATTAAGGCAGTTGGAAGTTGGAGGGGGGGAGTTGGAAATTTGCTTAAGCCACTTTTTATTTTTATTTTTTAAAAAGCCAAGATGTGGGAAGGATGAGGCTGGTGATACCTAGCTCTGGCTTTGGAGGGAAGTGGGAACTAGCCATCAATGGTAAACCATCTCCTCAGCTGAAAAGATCTTTCCATCAGGGCACTGAGAAGGTCAGTGGAGAGAAAAAACGGCCTTCCCTCTGCACAAACTTTATAGAACATAACTGAGATTTGGGGATCCCAATCCAAGGTTATCCCCCCTTCTTTCCCAGTATTTTGGGGTCACAGGTAGGACAGAGGCAGGAAAGAACACGAGGTGTCACTCACAGTCCATTGACATTCAAAGAGGGGGGGGGCTCATCAGTCAGGTGGCTCCCCAGTGTTTCTCTTTCACAGAAACCAATTCTCATTATTCAGAGAGATACCGAAGCCTCTGGGTGCCCCCACTCATACTCCGTCTCCCTCCCGCCCCTTCTCCTTCTGTCCGCTTGACTCGCTGCAGCTCGTCCCCACTCTCCCCACCAAGACGCTTGACCCGCAGAAGATTGGGGGGCTCGGGGAGGTCTCCTCCATCAAAAATGGCGCGGCGCAGACGCCGGGGAGCCAATGGGAGGCGCTGTGAAGGCAGGTTGCTTGCTCCTGACAGGATCCTGCCAATCAGATACCTGAAAAGGACAGAGAAAGGTAGAATTGGAGGATTACCACTCCACTCATGCCACCATTTTAATCTGCAAGCATCTTTTG
The DNA here is from genome assembly GCA_032467955.1 of Pseudoxenodon macrops. Classification (NCBI taxonomy): domain Eukaryota; kingdom Metazoa; phylum Chordata; class Lepidosauria; order Squamata; family Pseudoxenodontidae; genus Pseudoxenodon; species Pseudoxenodon macrops. Next base: position 354,073 of record JANHFT010001994.1, on the reverse strand, counting down.
CAGGAAACAGACTCAGGTATTGATTTGCAGACTCAGTTCATACTAAGCTATGATTTATTAAACATGGCTTTTATTGCAAGGGCTTTGATGGCTGGGCTCCTGCATATTCTTAAACCATGGCTTACAAACTACAACAGCCACGTTCACATTTCATTCTGAGCCAAGCAAAACTCTTAACGCACTAGGTTTCCCACCTCCCTTCCAAAACCTGTTACAATTCCCCATGTAAAAGAAGACACAGATCCCAACTCTTCCCTTCCAGATAACAGAATCCAGGAAAATCTATAATGTGTACTAAGGATTGGGGGGCGTAGATCCTTAAACTGATGCATTCAGACCGAGAACTGAACATGGGATCGCTGAGCACAAAGCTTTCCCTTCTCCAAATCACACTGGTGACATCAGTGAAGAGACATCTCTCCATTAGTATGATGTGGTTATCAGTGGTGGGATTCAAAACATTTTACTACCGGTTCTGTGGGCATGGCTTGGTGGGCGTGGCAGGGATAGGATACTGTAAAATGTCCATTCCCTGCCCACTCCAGGGTAAGGATACTGCAAAATCCCCATTTCCTCCCGATCAGCTGGGACTCAGGAGGTAGAGAATAGATGGGGGCGGGGCCAGTTAGAGGTAGTATTTACTGGTTCTCCGAACTACTCAAAATTTCCACTACCGGTTTTCCAGAACAGGTCAGAACCTGCTTTAATACAACCTCTGGTCAGAGGTGGGTTCCTACTGGTTCTATCCGGGTCTATAGAGTAGGTAGTAACTCCGTGGTGACATCCTGGAGTCGGTTCTATCGGGGGCTCCGTGGGCGTGGCATCTTGGATTTTGTTTCTGCGCATGCGCAGAAGCTAATTTTGAACTGACGCGCACCTCAAGGCACGACCCTGAGCAAACCGGCAGTAGGAAAAATTCAGAATCTGCCTCTGGTGGTTATCTGTAATGTAGCTAGAGCTTAATAATGGAGAGGACCAGCATGGATGGCAATGTCTGAAGGTGTGCAAAGGGGGAAACCGGCCAGCTCGTCAGTGATACCTTTATTGTGAGGTGAAATTGAGAGGGGGCTGCTCCCTGCAGTTCCCACAGTCCGTTTGACCCATGAACCCACTGCCCAAGCCTGACTTTTCTCTGGAGAGATGGTTACATTGCTCATGATTGTATGAAGAAGGAAAGTCTTTTTCGAACTTGGAGGCTCCCAAAAGCACAAGGAAGACCACTTGCATTGGACCAGTTCTCACAAAACATGGCTTAACTGCAGCTTTTGCCATATCTTTGCCCCAGAAGGTCTCGCGGAATCTTTTGCTGCACAGAAAATCATGGGACAAAGGCTTCCTAAACTAACCCAGACCGGAGATTTACCCATCAAAAGTAAAAACGTCACAGGTCTAAGCAAAAAATAATAAATCTGAATGCAGTCATAATTGAGTGAATATAATTTTTTTAATGTTGTTAAGCTGCCCGGAGTCGCTGTGTATGAGTTGGGCAGCTGTATAGATGTTTAATAAATAAATAAATAAATCCTGTCGGTCCAAAGTACTTTTCTATTGACCAAATCATGATTATGGTAATTATTATCAGGAAAATGTTCAAAGAATGCAGGGTGGGAGGAGAATTACAATAGTGCTCCTTTCTTCCCTCTCTTAAATATTTATTCCAGGGAGTGAATGGTTCTCAGTGCAGGAGGAGGAGCTCCAAATCTGAAAAATCCCTCCTTTCTTGTTATTTATGCTTCCTTTGTGAAGGAAGACTGCCAAACAACCATTTTGTTTTCTTTCTAAAAGTTTGATTCAGGTATGAGAGTGACCTAATTTTATTCAAAAGTGAAAAATGAATTGACACAGGCTCAGAGGTACATCCCACTCTATGTTCTACAGCTCAATGGCCGCATTCTGGACATTTGAGAGTTAAATCCTTATTCAAAGCAAACCCTGATTATTATTATTTTTTCATCTCTGGCTACCTCAGCATCTCGGGGTCCACTTCTCCAGCAGCTTCCTCCTCTGCGCCCTGCTCTTCTTGGGGTTCGAATCCTCCTTCGGGGGCCCAATAACGATTCGGCAGCGCTCTGGGTGGAGAGGAGCCACCTGCCAAGCCGGTCTCATCGTACTCGGGGTACAAGGTTGCCCCCTTGGCCTCATCCCACAGCCTCAGCAGATTTGCCAGGTAGACCGATTCCTGGTCCCGGCGATGCCCATCCTGAAGGAGGCGCTGCAAAGCACGTGCCAGGTGCTTGTCTGGCTGGAACTGGTTGCTAGGAGGGGACACTGCTCTTTCAAGGGCCTGGGCCATCCGCTCATCAGCCAGCTGGTTCCCGGAAGAAGCCAACGCTCGTTCCAACGCTTGGGCAAAGTGATCTTCTTGTACCTGGCTACCCGGAGTCGACAGGGCCCTTTCAAGGGCAGCCAGCTGAACCAGTTCCGGGTAATACACTTCATTGGCCAAGGCGGTCTCCACAGCCTCATATGGTGCCCCCTGAAGCTCCCGGCGCACCCGCCGGACCCCCCCTGACAGGTTGTGATTCATCCCTCCATGGGAGCTGCCTGTGGTGGGCAGAGGCTGCAAGAAACAGGGAAGATGATTGACAGGAAGTCAATAAATATGGACAGACAGCAATCAGGCTGGGGCCAGGCAGGGAGGGAGGGAGATAATTAGATCATTCCTGCTGTGGACTCGGAGCTGGGTCTTTGGCAATGGATTCACTACATGTCAATATAAACACAACAGAAAACATTCCCCCCTCCCCATCAAACCATAAGTAGCTCAGCACAGAAGAAGTTTAATTAAAAATAAAGGTAAGCTTCAATCTGATCACAGGAAAGCACTTTTGAATCTTATTGATTTCGCCAGAGAGCATTTAATTTGCTTGTTGAAATAAATCGGTATTTTTTAATCTTTGTTATATATACACACATTAATTTTAATTCTATCCTTCTCCTGGGAGCTTAGAATGGCATGAGATTCCAGTGTTATTTTATTCTCTTGAAGTAGGTTAGACCAAGAGCCAGCAGTTGGATCCTGCAGGAGGACTTGCAAGTAATCACTGGAAAATGGAACCACATTTATTTAATTTTAAATAAATAAATAGAAGGATGGATGCATGGATGGATTGAAAATAAATATAAATATAAATATACAGACACCTCAAGATCAATCTTATTCCCCCCCGCCCCGATGCATAATAGATAATAGTTGGCTTATTCTAATATTTGTAGCGACATACAGTCACAGAAATACAAAACAAAAGCTATTTTTCAATGCTTGAGTTTCTCTCTCAAATGCCAAAGCATTGAGGAGAAAGGAGTTTCTATTTGTGCCACTGAAAATAACGGTAAGTATTTCTATGGCAAAAGCTAATTTTTGTTAATCATTTTTAATTGGTCATTGTGAACAAGTCTGAGGTGTATTGTCTATTTATGATACAATTTATAAACAACCCTATAACTGAAGATGTTATCAAGACTTTAAAAAAATAATACAGTGAGAGAGAGAGAGAGAGAAACAGAGCTTAATTTTATTAACCATTTGTTCTCTCTTTCTACACACACACACATACAACCCATGCCCACCAACACATGTAAACTCCGTAGAAACACACAGCCTGATTCCACTCAAACTATATCAATATCATCTATGAAAAACAGACTCTCCTCTCAGCATCTGACTATTGTCACTCCCATTCATCATTCCTATCGTCTTCCTCTCTATATTCAGTGGCCCAGTTTTCTGTAGCGTAAGTCTGATTAGATTCTTCCAAAGTTACGACAAACCCTCCAGACCATTTGAAATGCCCTGCTTCATTTAGCTATTTGTAGCTAAACAGCTACCAATTTTTAAAATCAGAAAAAAATATCCTGAGCCTCAGGACAGCAGGGATGAAGAGAAGGAAAATCAGGGCAGAGAGCACCTGGGAGAATGGGGGAAGGAAGTTATTTTCCCAAAAAAAGACAGTCAGGCATCTCTGCAGAGAACTATATAGAAATCTGTGAGGACGCCAAAGAGACTCTGCAGTCCTCCTGCAGGGTTAGTCACACATCCACCGGCAGGAGGGAAATTAGGAAATTTTGGGTAAATCAACGCATCAAAGGATTGCATGGTTAAATCAAACATGGTGTTGACCTTTCAGGGTCATAGTCAGCCCTCCATGCATCAAGCTGATGTTTTGCTACCACTCAGTATCCTACTTAGCTCTGCCTTTGCTTTTAGCCGCCCTGATTCCCTCCCCCTTGCCCCCCCCCCCCAGGCGTTGATGAATCAGTCATGACGGGAGCAGAGATGGTGGCAAGGGACTCAGTGCTTACATAAAGCATCCATGACGGCATCACGGAACATGTCTTCTTGGTCCTCCATCACAAATATATATTCCATGCTGCACCTTTCTTTTAAAACAACAGGCACCTTTCTGTCAGCACACCTGGACACCCTGCCCTTATCAGGGAAACATACGTACTACCCATAGGTCTTAGGACACACAATGCTTTTTACATAGTCACCTGTCACACCCCTTCTATAAAAGTCGGGTGTATTCACATTTTGCATCCTTTAAGAGTCACTTGTTGAGATGAGCAACCATAGAAATCAAATACATTAATAAATAAATGCTCACCCTTTTTTTGCACAGAGTGCTTTGCACCATTCTTTTTCAAACACTCCCACACACACGCACAGTTCAATCCTGGCACAGTCACACAGACAATTTGCAAAGCTTACTTATCCTCCCACCCACAAGTACCCCACACTCAGCAGTCCTGTGAAACATAACTCAGCTGCTTCCCGTAGGCACATGTGTGAATCACTTGCACAACAGTGTGCACAACAGTGACTTCGCTTGGTAGGTGGGTGAAAAATAGACATGTGTGATTCACGGTGTTTTATACTTTCCTACGACAAATGTCCACGCATGCACACGCGTGCACGCACACACACTCATACACACAGAAGTGCAGCCAGATGTCCTTTGCAGTTTGAAATTGCTCGAAGAGAAGTATTAGTCAAATCTTGTATGTAGACTGGCACCTGGTCTTCCATAATTCCTGCTTCCTCTGAAAAATCAGGACTTCAATCCACCCATCACAATGCGAAAGTGTCCCTTGGTTGAGACTTCTGAGGAGCCCAGGTCTGAATTGGGGACTTGGTGGCTTACAAACCGTCAAGCATTGCTCCACTTTATTTTGCTACCGTTGAACCCCCCAGAATCCCCCAGAGCAAATCCTGGCAATCTGGACAGAAGCCTTTTAAGAGAAGCAGGAATACAGATGCGCCACAAAGAGGCTGACCGACAACTCAAGTAAGGAAGCCAAGCCACAAACTAGGGATGACTATTAACACACACACACACACACACCCAAATGATGGAAGGAAACAAAAGAGAAATCACCGGTTAGCCTACCACCAAAGTATGGGCTACTTGACGTGTAACCAATTTCCCCCTCTATCTTTGGCTCCATTGATCATTGATCACAGATCGCTCAGGGCAATCGCGTGTCACACGGCCAGTCAATCAACGCCTTTGAGTTCGCATCTCCTACCTTGGCGGCTCCGAGGCCCGAAAGCAGCGCGAGCAGCAGCGCCGGGCCCATCGCTCCCGAGTCCCTTCGGGAGGTAGAGGCTGCCCGGATGGCGGCGGCGGCGACAGCAAGCGAACGACGGAGCCGAGCGCGGTCTGCAACCAGCCCAGCGGACCGCGCTAGACAGCCCCAGCAGCTCCACCCAATCGCCCCGCCCCGCCGACTTTGGCTCCGCCCACACCCATTACTCAGTTTCCCCAGCAGCGGGCAGCCAGATGGGGGCGGGAAAGTAAGGAGCCTGTTGGTGGTCCGTATCTTTCCCTTGGAACCCGCGAAGAGCACTTCTGAGCACATGCAGAGTGCACTCCTTTCCCACTGAACAATCTGCCTTGAGGCCTCTTCCCTGCTTGCCTCTGGAACATCTAGAAAGCACTGTTCCTGAGCACGTGCAGAGTGCACTCTTTTCCTACTGAACAGTCTGACGTGGGTCCCTGCTCGCTACTACAGGAAAGTCCTGATAATGTGAGTTTTGTCCCCATGCAATTCACCGCTTCATCTCTTTCCCAGCTCATGGATGAGAAAGGCTGAAGTCCTCCTTAGCTGTGCTGGAATTAAAATAGCATTTTCTCCTTTCTTCTGGCATCATGTAAGGGTAGCACCAAGGTGTATTTAAAAAATCTGTTGGTCTCACCACTCATTATGGCCTTAGGGAAAAGTCAGGGAATTGGGAAAGAAAAAGGAAGAGGCCAGAGAAAAATTACAAGTTGCCGGGTTAGATATGGTTGGATCGCACTTTCATTCAGAAGTGGGAAAAACTCTGAAAAATGTGTAATAAGTTGCACATTGTATTTCTGTTTTGATCCTGACACTTGCCTGTTTGGGTGGGATGGATGAGAAAAATTAAAATGATATTCTTTGAAGTATTAAAGGCTGTTTCTGTAAATTAGTATTTCTTTCAGTTTCTTCACAAAGGAAAGGGGTATTTAATTTTTTTATTTTATTTTTGGAAATTTCTAAAGAGAAATTTTACTGAGTAACTCTTTGGTTGCTATTATTTATTGCACTTATAACTACGGTAATATTTTCTGCAAAAAAAATTGAGGCAATGCAAAGAGTGCTCTCCCTATCCACACTCACCCTAAGCTAAAAAATTAAAACAGACCAAGACTACCAATGAACTTTATAAATGAGGGGAGGCGTGAATCTGTGTTTCTAATTCTCCTCCATCCTTGCAGTCTAACCATGACACTATTAAAAGCCAGTGGCTGTAATATAAGGTTGAAATTTAACTTATAAAAGCACATTTCCTTGCCTTCTTCCTTCTCAAGAAATTAATTTAAATTATTGTAATGCATCTCAAGCGGGGAACTTGTGAACTCCAGATATGGCTGAATCAACATTCCCAGCAGCCTCAGCTACCTTAAGAAATAGAAATTTGAATTGTTGTTTAGAAATACTGTAGGTTGAAGATAATCCAATCCCTATTTGAATTTAAGCAATGGCATTAAGTCTTTTATATACATATAAGTCCTGCTTCCATTTTCCACCTTAAATTGTTCAGCCAATGGTATCTTTTTCCTATTGAGCTAGATTCATTCATTCGTTCATTGTACCTCTTGAGTACCAAAAATTGGACAGTTCGCAAGTAAAAAAGAATAAAAAACCACAGAAAAAATATAATAAATGATGGAGTAAAGGATGGTAAAGATGACAACACTGACCAGCATTAAAAAGGAAAACACACACACACCTCAAAGGGACTTTAATTATTTTCATCAAAGGTCTTCAAAGCCCTCCAGAAGGGTGTGGTCCATCCTGATCTTGAGGGGAACTTCATTCCAGAAGGCAGGCACTGCAACAAAAAAATACACACTTCCGTTGTCTCCTTTGATAGCATTGTTTAATCAAAGGAATCCAGTTTAAATTGGGTGGGCAAATACTATGGGAGACAGGAGGTCCCTCCTAAAGCAGCCCTATCATCAAAGATCCAGGAAATGACTTTTATTTCACATTGTGCTAGGGCACACTCTATTTTACCCACATAGGATGGATCCAAGTTCTCTCCATCTCTCTTGATGATAGGTAGGGCTTGTTTTGTTTTGTTTTTAATTTGGAAAATCTTTTTCCAGCTACATAAAAAAAGAGAAACAGAGCATGAAAGAAAACTGACTCTCCCATCCTGTGTCCTACAGTATTTCTAAACAGAAAATGTTGTAATTATTCCATTAATATTGGTATTAATTGGTTCTCCATTTTATATGTTGGTTCAATGGCTCTTGGAATTCCCCATATTGAGGGGGGCGGGAGAATCAGTTCACACTACAGTTATTTCTTATGTTGTTCCATAGGCAAGCCTGATGATAATCTCTCCTCTCAATATGTTGCTAAATAAACAATATTTATAAATGAACTCCTAACAATGGAAAAGTGAGCAGCTTGTAGATTTTCGGTTTCCAAGTTAAGAACACTTTACATCAAAAGCGCTTAGTCTTAATGTAGATCAGTGCCTTCCAAATATATTCCCCTAATTCTAACTTTTATTTCACTAAGAATTATAGCCAATACAATTGTGCTGCCCTTCAGATGTGATAAGCATCAGTAACCATAATCTCCCAGTAATACTGGTAACGTTGGCCAGAAATGATGTAAACTATACATGGAGCACATGTGAAGGGCATCAGCTTGAGAAAACTGGATTGAAATATCAAAGCATTCATGTTTAAACCACAGCTTGGTTTGCCATAAAAAGTAATCTTTGTATCTGCTGATTTCATTTCCATTTGTGGTTAGTTTTCTGACTGCTGTAAATGGATGTTGCTATATGGATCACAGAGAAAACAAGAAATAGGAGACAGTAATTGACAACCAATTCATTCTGCCTGAATCACCCAATTTCAATACAAAATGAAAGCAGGATCACCTCCTGCTTTGGAAAAAAAAAGAAATATAACGCTTTGCTCCTTACTTTACCAGGATTCACAAGCTTTCATGTGAGGCCAACCCAGGAATTAAGCACCAAGCAGAAAAATCTCAGACTGAAGCAGTTTTGTTTATAAAATGTAGCATGTCATTATTTTGGTAACATTTATATATTAATGATATGCAAATGAATACAGGTAGTCCTCGATTTATAACAGTTCATTTAGTGACCATTCAAAGTTATGACAGCACTGAAAAAAATTACTGATGATGTCCATTTTTCAGTTACAACTATAGCAACATCTCCATGGCCACATGATCAAAATTCAGATGCTTGGCAACTGGTTCGTTTTAGGTCTGTTGCTGTGTCCCAAGGTCACCCAATCACTTTTGCAACTTTCTGGCAAGCAATGGGGAAGCCAGATTCCCCTTAACAACCAGGATACTAGCTTATCAACTGCAGAGATTCTGTGGCAAGAAAGGTGCTAGGGGCAAACGGTTACTTAACAAATGTCTCTCTTAACAACAGAAATTTTGGGCTCAATTGTGGCCGTACGTTGAGGACTATCTGTACAGACAAATGTTGATAAATCAGAAGATGAGATGAGATGAGATTGAAAAGGCAGAGTAGTGTGTGCTAGATATTTGACACTATATTTTCTCCCTTTCTCTAAATTAATCTGCTGGCCACAGGTATATGCAGGATGTTGTCTTGGAGAAAAGTTTGTGTTCAGATCACAAATGTGAAATTCATATTTATCTGGCAAATTTCTAGTCAGTCCAGCTTCAGAATGAATGACTTCATAAGATTAACAACCTTATGCATAAAACAATACAAAACTTAATATAAAATGCTTAATATAAAGGTGTTGCACACCTTTAGAATCTCTTTAAAAATTAGGGTTTTTCCTGGAGCGAGATGTACATGGGCAGCTGGGAGTGGGTTGCTGTTCCTACAAGCAGAATGGTTATTACTGCCTGCAAATATTGTTTAAATCTCCAGAAACTGCTTAGTTTTGTGTGCTTCCTGTGATGAAAAGGTCGAGGTACAACTCATTCCAGATAGCAATTTGTACCTTAATGCAAATAAATTCCTGGATTGAAGAGAGCCCTGAAACAAAATCACAGAAAGCTTGCAGATAGGAAAGGATTAAAGGTAGATTACAGTGAGAGCCAGAGTGTATTTATATATATTGTATACTCTATAATAAAGATCATGTACTAAATTTCTAGTAAATGTATTTTCTAGTAAAGATAACAGCTGAAGTAAAGATCATCCATGATAAAGTTGCACATTATAAAGAATGTTATTTCTAGATCAGTTTGACTGTAATCATATTTGAACTGGAACCTTGCAAGTCAATCTGTTGAGTGGTTTATCAGATTTATGTCCTCCCTTTAATTCAAGGGCTCCAGTTCCACCCTGTCTCCTATTTTCCCCGGCAACAACCTTGTGAAGTACAGTAGGCTGGGCTGAGAACTACCCCAAAGCCACCCAAAGAGCATTTCTATTCCTAAATTCAAATCCTCTTTGCTGTTCATCATCTTAACCTCTACCCAACTATCCTATTCTATCTCTATAACATGAATACACCTCTTTTGATTAAGAAGAAACTGGAAAGGTGGATCTTATACTTAAATGCAATCCAGATTTCCCACTTGCACCTCACCAGGCCCCAGACATGCCCTAGCGACATCTTTTTCTTGCCAGGTCCCCATAATGTTGCCTTTGTCAGTCTCATGGTGGAACGGCCTTCAATTATCCTCAGCTGCATCAATGTTAAAGTTGCATTTTCTCCCTCAAGGCAGCTGCTGACACTGTCCAAGGGCAGCCTCCAGATGTGTCACATCTGTTAGGTTTGGTCACTCATGACCTTGGAGGGTAGTAGGGAAACTGTGGTGACTGGGGCAGGAGAGGGTTGGTCAGCCAGCCCGGGTGAGGGGGGACGGTAAGTTTCATGCCAGGGTCGTATTTTGCCAACTCCATACTAAAAGGCCCGTACATTTTTTTACTAAACAAATATTTTTACAAATATTGAGAATTTTCTTTGCAATATGC
>JANHFT010001994.1:313892-324313 GCA_032467955.1 Pseudoxenodon macrops | reverse complement strand
AGATGGATGGCATAGGGAACAAAGCTGTTACAGAATCTGGTAGTCCTGCTAGAAATACTTCAAAACCTCCTCCCAGAAGGGAGCAAGAGAAACAGACCATGAAGTGGGTGTATGGGTTCTCTAACAATGCTTTGTGCTCTAAGCACATGGCGCTTATAAGCACATGGCGCTAAATAACAGGAAACGAGCTTCCTATAATCTTCTCAGCTGTCCTCACCACTCTCTGTATTGACTTTCTATCTAAGGCACTGCTGCCACCAAACCAAACAGTGATGCAGTTTGTTAAAACGCTCTCAATCGTGCCTCTGTAACAAGTGGCCAGGACAGAAGGAGAAAGATGTGCTCTCCTCATCCGACGCAGGAAATGCAAACACTGGTTTGCAAGCTTCACTAAGTATGACGTGTGAAGAGACCAGTTCAGATTGTTAGTTATCTGCAACCCCCCCAGATACTTCATACTGTTGACCACCTCTACAACTGCATCCTTGATACTGAGTGGAGTATGACTATGCCGGCTTTCTAAAATTTACAATGGTCTCCTTTGTTTAGAACCAGGTTACTTTCATTGCACCAGTTCCCCAGAGCCTTCACCTCTTCCCTATAAGCATCTTCACTGTCATCCCCGATAAGACCCACCACTGCCCTGTCATCTGCATGCTTCACAATATGATTCGTAGCAGATCTCACACAGCAGTCTGTGGGTCATCAAGATGAACAAGCAAACACACTTGCAGCCTTCTATGACGGGATCACAAAAGGATTGGATGTTATTTTATTTTATATTAGTCTTACTTTAATAGCCAAAGAGGATTCGCTACTTGGTTCAGGGTCAGATCCTCAACTGGGGTGGGTCTTGGTGAGGTAGTTGAAAGTGATTCTGAAGGTTGGGAGAGTGAAAAAGGTGAAAAAAGCTTGAAAAAGGAAAGGGACCTAAGCTGGAAATGTACGTCTCTGATGCTGCAGTCCAGCATGTGCGTGTGCCCACGTACAATCACTTCACTTTTCCTTTAAAACACGATTAAGACGAGGGTCCACCTGTTTCACATAGAAAGGAAGGACTGAGTGATTTGACGCCCTGGGGATAATTCATAATTGCACTTGCAATTTACTGCGTAGATACCTCAGTTCAGTCAATGAGGCGAAGAGAAAACGCAGCAGGCCTTCAAAAATAGAAACTTAACGCATGCTAATATTATAATTAGTCAATTATAATAATGTAATTAACTAATAATAAAGGGCTGCCACGGGAGGCAGCAATCCCGACGCGCGTCAGCGGCCCCTAGGGGCCAGAAAGCGCGTGACATCGGCGGCGAAAGGCTCCTAGGAAAAGAGCCCCGCTCTTGCGGATTATCTGCTGCTGCGATGTGCCATTGGTCAGCCCATCCGTCCTTCTCTTTCCCCTTTCCACGGGCCTCCTTTTCAATCGGGGAGGAGAAGGAGAATAAAGCAATCGCCGTCGTCATGGCTACAGCCGATGGTCCCTCCCCTGCTCACTGCTGCTATTTAGGGCAGCTTCAGCAGCAAGGTTGCTCCTAGCCGCCCTGGATCCCGCCGCCGCGGCTGCCGGTGCCATCCCCGTCACAGGGGCATCTTGCAAGGCAGGAGGTCCAAAACCGGCTTCAGCGCTGGCGGCGGGGACAGTTAAAGAGGTAAGGACGTCGGTCTCCTTCGGCTGTTTCTTTTCCCCAGCATGGCCATAGCTGGAGGATGCCCTGTCCTGGCTGGATCGCCCAGGCTGTCCTGGCTGCAGGGAGGCTGGAGGAGGGCGAGAAGCGAAAGATCCCGGGTGGAGTAGGGGGAGCAGAGTGGGAGAAAGGGGGCTGTCCCGGCTGCATGCCCTTCGCGAGGATGTTGGGAAAAAGAGAGAGAAAGCTGGATGGATTATGGCATCCTGAAAAAGTGATAGGATTTGTTAGGGGAAAAAAAAAATAACGATGGATAAGATGGGACAAGGCCGGGGAGAGGCAGGTGGTGGGAGGCCAAGTAAACGCAGAAGCTATGGGATAATGTCGTTTTCTGTCGGCTTTTATCACATGCAAGCACACATGGGTCAGCAGCTACTTACCTGCAACGTTTTGGACCATGTTATCTGGCGTGGAGAGAGGGGTGGGATCAACAGGGACAAGCCACCCTCTGGGAACATGGCTTTAGCTCTGTCATGATTGCCAGGACAGAGGCCTGTACATGGAGTCAGGAAACCTCATCTCCTCCATCTTCACACCTCATCGGAGGTCTCCTGTTGTCCAGAGCATTCCCCAAATGTCCTAGATAAAAAATATAATTTCCTTTCCGGGGGTGCCAGGACATTTGATATATTGCCTCCTTTCTGAAAATGGGGTGCTGATCTTTGTCACATAATGATGCATATATTACTCAAGGGAATGACATCCAAGGGAGTCCAAAGGACTGCAGGGATGTTCCCCACTCAGACAGTAATTTAGTCTCTGTAACCATAATAGGGGAGCCAAAATTAAATCATTTTCTTGTATGCATCTAGTGATCTCATGGCTGATAAGCAAAAATGTGGGAATCACTCTAGAACTGATAACAACCAAGATACTGCAGTACAGTACTGATTATTAGAAACTCTAGAGGATTTTTGGAATTGGGGATTAGTACCAAAAGTTATTGCCACTTTGTTTCTAGGTATAAGGCATAGAAAACAAATGGTTTACTTAACTTTAGCTTACCTGCCTGCCTGAACCCTGTGACTAAATTATGCTTGCATTATTTACCCATATTCTATGTTCACCAGTTTTTTAAATTATATATAATTCTCAATCATTCCTTCAATGTATTATTCCCCCCTAAATTAGGGGATTGTAGATGATCAAATCATTTAAGTGGTCCAAGGTTAGCTAGTGGAACAGCATATGATCAAAACTGAAGTATTTGGAACATGAAAGTGATCATAACACTCATTATTTTTGTAGTATTGAAAGCATTTCTTGCAATTGCTTTAATGCAGTAGCAAAACATTCATGGCCGTAGTGAGACTTGAATAAAATTTATCTGAAATACCGGTATTTATTTTGTCTCTTTGCCACCATGCTATGTACCATGTCTCAGAAAGGTTGGCTTAACTAAAGTTATTAATTAATATATCTGAGGATAATTTAGTAGCCCACACATAAAATTATAACCACTATGCTGGATGAGACGAGCACCTGCTTGAGCTAGTTTTTCTTACATTCCATTAGATTTCAGCTCCTTTCACATAGAAAATCTATTAATCAGAAAGATGACTAGCTAAAAAGCTTTTCCCTGATATGTCAGCTTTCAATATGCAAGAGCTCAAATTTTTACTGATAGAATTTGGATGTAGCTGCTTCATCTGCAGGCTGGAGCAGTCCAGTCCAGAAAAAGCTTTTCCACTTTATTCTACACATTGTATAATCCTTTTCAGATTTATTTGAACATGCAGAGATGAAGGAATGAGATTACAGCTGCCTGATCTCCATGTGTTCAGAACAAGATCTAAAGAATTAAAAAAAAAACTACCACTTGTGAAATGGATGGCTATATACATTTGGTAAATAAAATTAAATAAATTAAGGCTTCTGAATATATGTAGGGAGGCCTAAATGTTGATAACTATGCAGAAGGCTCCTTTAAGAATGTATTATGAATACAAGGAAGTCAGGCACATGCAATATTACTGCCCACTATATCTACTTAATACCAGAAATGATCTCTTAAAAGAACAAGAAATTAGGTTTTGTTGACTAATTTCCTAAATTCCTAACTGCAGCCATATATGGGAGATCACATAAATCATTTCCCATGTACTGTGAGTAAGGGTTAGGGATTTTCATTTTGTGAACGTACTTCATTTTTAAACATTGTTTTTCAGCTTCCAAGGGGGCATGACAATAAAATAGAAATGTTACCTAAGGGGACAGAGCAAAAATGCCAGGCCTGATTTTTTTTGTAGACGAAACCATTCATAGTAGCTGTGCTTATTAGTGTTCTTTTGCTTAAAAAGACTCAACACTACATTTAGCTTCTCTAGGAGTTACAAAAAATAGATTAGGGTTCATGTATGGCCTCCTAGAATTGGGTGGCCATAAATTACCTTTCCCAAAGCCCTTTGAATATTTCAGGCTGCAATTTTCTTTCCTGCAAATCTTTTTTCATTTAATGGCGTTAACAGCTGATATGGCATAAAAAGAATCTCCAAACATTTTCCTAAGTGATAACTATCACAGAATTATCACAATTGTTCTCCAATTATGGTGTAGCAACCTCTATTGCTTGAACTGCAAAGTGTTTCATATGTTTGTAGCATTTAAACCAAATATTTTTACATTTGTTACACTTAGATTAAACATGGGGGAATATTCTATCTATATGGACTGAGTCAGTTCCTTAACATGGGCACATATTTTTAGTGTTCCAAATTGGTCCAAATTAAGTTGGTCCTTTTTAGAGATGTGTTCCATATCAAATTGGGTCTGAATGGAATCAGATTCATTTTCTGAGTTGGTTCAGATGTTTTAATCTAATCTAAATCAAATAGCACACTTAATTTATATCTCCCCTGTGGTTGTCCCTGCTCAGGGAGTCTTAATATTTCAAACAGCAGTTGGAAATGATGGCAAGGCAAATTGTCCAGGATCCAACTGCTATCTACTGACCAAATTCAAGTTGATCTCTCACTTGGTAGCTGGGTTTCAGATCTATAGATTTTATCACAGGCCTCTTATCAATTTTTAAGACTCCTCCTTCCAACATAATGTGATGGGGAAATTGGGTGGTTTTAAAATGTTGGGCTAATTGCTACCAAGTCCAATTCCCTATTGCTCAATCAGAACTTGGCATCTATTTTAAATGCTGTGGCTGTTACCACCAATACCAAATATTTGGTCGTATACTACTGGGGTGAGTAGTAAATAAATAAATAACTGACAATGGGAAGAAAGGAAAGAGCAATGAAGACAATGCCACATATATCCTTTGCTTTCTGTCTCAGGTAGGCATAGGGCAATTCTGTTTCCCATCTGCCTACTCTAAGACAAACATAATTCTCTTCATGCTCTCTCTTTTCTTCATAATAATTGACTAAGATACAGTTGACTGAAAGGTGTTTGATCTGTGATTTATGGCTAAATAGTGAAATGAATGGCTAGTGGAAATTTGAACCCAGATTTTTTATTCCTGGTTCCAGATTTCTATCCAGTGTACTTTAATGACTCTTAAAACTAATTTCCTTTATCTGCATAGCCATGACATGGATGCTGTACCATAATCCAACAGGAAGACCACAGAATGTGTGACAAGTATATGTAGAAAGCAGGTGAGGGATACCTTGTATATGAGAAAAATACTTTTTAGAATAATAGTGATACTGGAGACTTTTTGTTAAAAAAAATACAATAGTTATGTTTTAGTAGACAAAAAGAGATCTTTAGCAGTAGCAAAAGTTGAAGCTGTTTGCTAAACCATAGTTATATCTATCATGGGTTCTGTCTTATGTGACTGACAGAAGTTTCCATTGTTTTAGACGGAGAGCTGTTATTCCCAGCGCTTTGGACTAGAGATGCAGTCTAAGTTCTTGTAGCTGAAATTTCATTCTGTGCCATTCTTAAACCATCATTGTGCTTAGAGGGATTTATTTATTTATTTGATTTTGTCTCATCTTTATTACTTTGTAAGTAACTCAAAGTGGCAAACATACCCAATTCTCCATCCTCTTCCTCTTTTCCCCACAACAACAACCCTGTGAGGTGGGTTGGACTAAGTGAATGACCCAAGTTCAGCCAGCCAGATGACCCCCTAGAAGATGGAATAAGAAGAGGGAATGATTGTGACAACATAGCTTTTATGCAGTTACTTGGTTATCTTTTTGTACTATCAAGCTACTGCAAAGAGAAGAGCTGTAAATTCAGGACATGTGTTTACTTTTTTTTAATTCATTAGATTTATGTAGCCTCCCAATTTATAGAATATAATCCTGGATGACTCAGAATAGCAACATACAAAAATAACTTTTAATAAGAAAATTAAAGCTCTTAAACACACACACACATCTCAGATGCTATAACACTCTTAGCCCCAAATATACATGTGTTGAATTCAACAATGGCTGCCTTTATTTTCCCTCTAGTAACTTATGCCTAGTGCATACTGAAAAGTAAACTCTGAGGCAGGACTTCATTAAATATTTGGAGCATACCAGAAAGATACCATCCTATATAGTGGCTGCATGCTGAAATATAATGCCCTTTGTTTATGACTTACTGCAGGGCTGTCAAATTCAAGGCCCCAGGGCCAGGGCCGGCCCACGGTATGCTTAGATCTGGCCCATGGGGCCACCCTGGAAATAGTGAAGTACTGGCCCCTGGTGCCCCTGCCAATGAAAATCGAGCTCAGGAGGGCCACAGAAGGCTTGCAGGAGGACATTGAAGCCAGAAATTGAGCTTGAGAGCCCATTTTTGTTGGCAAAGTGCTAGGGCCACCACAGGCGCCCCAGACATGAGTGACATCAAGTTGGCCACGCCCACCCTGGCCATGGCCACCCCAGCTCTCGGATGTCAAACACAACCCTGATGCAGCCCTCAGTGAAATTGAGTTTGACACCCCTGACTTACTGTGATGTGTTGAATCCACGTATTTATTGCAGAACACCAGTTTATCGTCTTTTTTCTTTGCAAATATTTGGAGCTTTTTTAGACCGCTTACTGCTGAAACCTAGTGGCCCAATTTCTCACCATTTTGAGGCAGATATCATAGAAAAACTGTAATGTAAATCCTATAATGGGATTAACATAGTTTAAAGAACAACAATGCCACTCAGTGCCAAAGGTCTTCCTCAAACAAGGAGAAGAAATCAACCCTATCTAGTTCGTATCCGCTATGGTCCTGAGATTCACACATACACACACACCAAGTCAGTGGTGGCTTCCAGTCCACCCACAACATTGACTCATGGCTTCAAAGTATGAATAAAATAGTAATAGCACTTATATACCACTTTGTAGTGCTTTACAGCCCTCTCTAAGTGGTTTACAGAGTCAGCATATTGCCCCCAAGAATCTGGGTCCTCATTTTACTGACCTCCGATGGATGGAAGGCTGAGTCATCCAGGAGTCAATAAAATTATGGTTGTGCATTATCCCACGATGTAGTTATAATCCAGCACAGCTGTTAACCCTACGCAGCAAGAGCCGGTTGAATGTCCTGGTGTTTTGGTTGCCCACTCAAGCTTGTGATATCCTTTACAACACCCCATGGTTTCTTCTTTACTAGTCAGGGGTTTTAAGTGTGTACCAATGAACAGTGGAGGAACTGATGCCCACTGATAAATGTGTGTATCATATATATACTGTATATACATATGAGTGTATTTTAACTGCATAGAAATGCAAATAATGTTGACAATTGGGAATATGCCTGTTAGGCAGGTTTATGGTGAGAGACAGGATAATTTGTAGAGCCCTGCGCTTCCAGCAAACCTTTTTCTTTCTTTCTTGTTTGTTTGCTTGTGGTTTTCATGGGCTAAGTGGTGTTGAGGAGATAATGAAGCAAACAGCAGACCCACAATGCTGGATCCTGTTGCACAGGTTTAACAAGTATGAGTCTTTCAGTCAGGGTGTATGAGCTATTTTGGACTACGCTGTCTCCATTCATAGAGTTGAAGGAGCCTTAGAGGTCATCATCCAACTCCCTTCTCAGTGCAGGATCCATTACTAGACCATCTCTGACAGATGACCGTTTTTCCTTTGTGAAGACCTTTTGGCAAACAAGAACTTAACAGTTCATGTGGCAGTCATTTCCATTGACAGACAAATAACACAGTCAGGAAGAACCTTCTGATCTCTAGGCTAAACCTGCTTTCTCCAAATTTTAACACACTGGTTCTGGTCCTACCCTCTGTAGCAATAGGCAATAAGTTCTTCTTTGGTATAAAAACTCTAAATATATCTGAGCATGTATTTCAGACAATTGTTCTAAAGGCAAACATATTCTGATCTTTAATCCATTCCTCGTAAGGCTTGGCTTCCAGATTCTTCACCATCCTCCGAACTTGCTTCAACTGGTCATTGTTGTCTTGGAACTGTGGTGTCCAGAGCTGGATCCACTACACCAAATAGCATCTGACCAAAACAGAATTGAGCAAAACAATGATTCCCCTTCATTTGAACACTCTGCCTCTATTAATGCATCTGAAAATAGCATTCATGTTAAGTATCTTTTGAATCATGTCAGTGTCTCCTCACAGGACAAAGTAAAGCAACCTCTGGGGATCCTGCGAAGCCCCCCAGCTGGATGTGGGGGGCTCAACCTGGGTCCCCGAAGTGAGATCCCTGGCTGTGCTGACTGTGGCGCAGTCATGGGGGGTGCTGGCCCCCATGTCCATGATTGGAGATCCGAACGAATTGAACCCTGTGGCATTAGGTGAGTCCAACTCAGTGGGCTGATAAACAAAGACAGGATTTTGAATGAGAGGGGGAGATGGAAGAGAAGCTCTTTTGCCCACATAATACTCATGCCTTCTTAATGTCCCTTTTTCCCAAAGCTGCAGCACACGGCAGAGCCCCCAGGTGACTTGTGAAACACGCATCCCTGCCACAGAGACTACCCCAGCTGCAGGAGGTAAGTTTTGGGGGTGTAAAAAGGACAGACACTGAAGAAGTATAGGGTAGACTGTTGTTTGGCAATTAGTTTTTAACATGGGGCTCACAAAGTATCAGCAACTTTGTCTCTAGTTAATTTCCACTGAATTAAAATTGGAGTTAAAAGTCTATTTAATTTGACCTTACCCCTATCTTTTGGGAATAACAGCAAGACCTTATGCAGCTTTATTTAACTAACTGTAAATTGTTTGTGTTTTATACTTGGCCTTCTCATACTTCCACTTACTTTGAGTTTATGCAGGACAGGTAATAAGCAAAGGGAATATTCTGCCATGCATCAATATTTGTTAGTATGGCAGAGATCCTGGTGGTTTTTTTTTACAATAACTTATACAGGTATGGTAATACAGGTATTATACACAAGTAGTCTTTGATTTATGACCATTAATGGAGCCTGTACATCATGGTTTTAAGTCATGACTATAATAAATCAGATCACCTATGTGACCGACTCGATTTTATAACCTTTTTTGTCGCGGCTGCTGAGTGAACTCCATGATCAGTTTTGTGGCAAACCAGAAGTAAATGCCGGTTTTCAGCAAAAATGGACATGTGACTCCAGGATACTACAAACAACTGTAAATGTGGGCTGGTTGCTTGATGAACCAAACACAGTCACATGACCGGGGGGGCAGCTTTCAGAACTTTGGAACTGGGTACTCCCAGGAAGGTCCATTGTAACTTCAAACAATCACTAAACAACAGGTTGTAAGTCGAGGACTGCTTGTACTGTTCTTATTATAGTAGCAAATTCATTGGTAAACCAGTTACTATTGATATGTATAAAATATAAGATATTTTAGCTTATATTTTATATAATTTATATTTTAGCTTAGCTCAGATCACAGTTTATTAAAGCCATAAAGCCAGAAACAGTAAGATCTCCAATAGTAGAACTGTTATGTACATCTCTTTCTAAAAAAACAATGAGACAAAAAAGAACATGCATAATAAAAGAAAATAAAAATATTATTATTAAAAGAAAAGAATAATCAATTATCCAAGCTTAGTTAATGGTGTGATTTATTGTGTAGATGGAAGCACAAAATACTTTGGGAGGATATTTTTGAGTTCTTATTCAAAAAGAAATAAGAGTCAATAAAAATCCCTGCCTGGAAACTTCTTCAAAATCAAATAAATGACTTGACTTTCCTTGGAAGTCAATGTCTTTTCTTTCTTTTTTCCCCTTTGCCTTACTTTTCCCTCTCCCTTATTTTCCTACTATTTTCTTTTGTATTTATAAAGTAATAAACAAAATGTGGAACAAAAAGATCAGGTGAATAAAGTCTGTCTTAGAGGCCTTATATAAGGAGCAGCATAGCAGCAATGGCTTAGAGTTTCTATGAAACCAGTAGCACATGGACATAAGCCAAGATACATAGAAGTACTCTTAAAACGTTCAAAAACTACTGCTGAGGGTCGTGCATCCAGCCTGCCTAAAGTGAAAGCCTTACGAAATTTCAAAATTGTGGTAGATTTTATATGTGTTTGTAGTTTGTTGAAAAGGACTCTTCTGCCAAAATCTCATGTGTTGTTCATACTGCAGAAAGAGATATTTTAAGTTCCCTCTTCACCTGTACAACAGCTTTGACAGAAGTGGATGGAAATCCTGAGAGGGGAGAAATGTTAGGCCCTGCCTGTACTTCTTCAGTTACTTAAGTGGATATTTTGTAAAGGAGTGCAACATTAAGGCCTTAGGGCAGGCTCAAGAAGAACTAGCCCAAATTACCTCATGGGTTAAACTGAGAAAAGATTCATATATATATATATATATGAATCTTTTCT
>JANHFT010001994.1:233259-250020 GCA_032467955.1 Pseudoxenodon macrops | reverse complement strand
TCAAATGACTGCAAACAATATTAATAACATGTATGAAGACATTAAATATAAAAGAACAAGTGTTACATATATAAAAGCCCAGTGTAAGCTATTTCTATTAGATCAATTAAAATACAAGATTATGAACATATTTCTATTACATTAGTGTTTTAGATTTATTTTGATGGTGTTACTAGAGTTATTATCTTACTGCTGCTTTTGGATTCTCTCTTGAAGGCCTACCATAGATATCCATAATTTCAACAGGTTAACTCATAACTTAAAGATAAAGGTTCCCCTCACACATATGTGCTAGTCATTCCCAATTCTAGGGGGCGGTGCTCATCTCTGTTTCGAAGCCGAAGAACAGGCTGTCCGAAGACATGGTCATATGGTTGGCATGACTAAATGCCAAAGGCGCATGGAATGCTGTTACCATCCCACCAAAGTGGTCCCTATTTTTCTACTTGCATTTTTTACATGCTTCAAACTGCTAGATTGGCAGAAGCTGGGACAAGTAACGGGAGCTCACTCCATTACATGGTGCTAGAGATTCGAACCGCCGATCTTTCTGTTCGACGAGCTCAGTGTCTTAGCAACTGAGCCACCGCATCCCGCTAATAACTTGCATACTATCAATTTCTTCCACTAAATTTCAGCACCACTACTACCATTACTGAATATTGGCAGCAGGC
Organism: Pseudoxenodon macrops; assembly: GCA_032467955.1. Taxonomy (NCBI): domain Eukaryota; kingdom Metazoa; phylum Chordata; class Lepidosauria; order Squamata; family Pseudoxenodontidae; genus Pseudoxenodon; species Pseudoxenodon macrops. The sequence continues at coordinate 249,346 of JANHFT010001994.1, read as the reverse complement.
TACTTGATTTTTTAAAAAAATTCATGCATATAGTCTTTGCATAGTTTGCCTACTATCATCATTTATCATTACATTTGAGCACCTTTGTTACTGAATATTGGCAGAAGGCACTGGGTGATTGATTTTATTTATGTATATATTTCATACAGATAGTCCTTATTTCGTGACTGCCTTGTATAGCTACTGCTTACAGTTATGATGATCATGAAAAAGTACATTTGAAACAAATCCTTGCATATGCAAGGATTTATTTAGCTTTGCAGGTCGATAAAGCAAAGCTGAAGTAAGATTGTAAGCACAGTTGTGTTTTCATGTTGCAATCACTTTGCTTAACAACAAAGTTGCCAATTCCAATTGTCATCAATAGGCAAGACTACATGTACTAGAATTACTAAACTAAACAAATTGAGTATATTCCTAATAATCATGAATTCATTGTTTAGAAGCCAAATGCTATGTACATCAATTTCAAGGGAGAAATAGTCTTTTAGCATTTCACTCTTCTTTGATAGGAAGTCAACAATATATTCAGCAAGGCCTTCCTTTGGACCATCTTCTTCTGTCCAACCACTTTCAGCATTCTCCAAGGCCAACATAGCCAGATCAAAGAGAGGAGCTGCTTCCTAGATTTACAGAAAAAACATAAAACATTATTGTTTTCATAAACAATACACTATGTAGAAGCATCTACCTCCCAGAAATATTGTGGAAGGCTGCAGTAATACACCTCCACAATTTCTTTTATTTTTTTCATGAAGTTTATTTCAATTTCATTTAAATTAATAATCTTAATTAGAAAAAAAAATTTTTTTTTAAACTGCAAACTTTAGAAATGCACACAGTGCAGAGAGACTAGACATGTGGTAGTGGTGGTGGTGAAATCACTGGTCCAGTTTGATTAGGAAGATACATTGAGGGGTTTACCCCATAGAAGACATATTCTGTCCATGTTCCACTTCTAGCGTGGAAAGCTGGAGAACAGTTCAGCTTCGCTCAGAGGTGTACACACACAATCACACGCACACATCACCGCCAAACACCTTGCTACCAAAGGAAGAGAATCCCAAAGCATGAAACTGCTACCTTGCTAGAGACTTATATTAATAATAGCAACTTGAAGGATCAAGGGCCAAAAGGATCACCCAGGAATGGTGCAAATATTCAAAGGTCACAGTAAAAAGGTCAAAACAGAAGTGCAAGGGTTCCCGGGTAAATTGCTGCTGCTTGAAGCTCGCTCACAGAGGGCAGAGGTTTACAGGACTTGAACTTTCCAGAGGACAAAGTTAAAGCTGCGTTCAGGAGGTCACAGTTGAGAGGTCAAAAGGCCACCATGGAAAATAAACTACCACAGTTCAAAGAGCACCACAGAGAGAGAGACACTTCCAGATTCTTCACACACGGGTCACGTCTAAAGATCAGAGGTCAGCGTGGGGGGAAAAACAACTCAAATCTCCCTGAGGAAAGGTTTCAACAGAAACAGCGGTCATGATGATAGAGGTCACTTTCCGAGGAGAATCCTTGGTTAATAGGCACGGGTCAAGGAGGAAGAAACGGTGGCCTATGGCTGTAGAGGCCCCCAGACAGATGATCAACATTTCACCATTCAGACAAGCCCCGAAGCCTGACTACGGCTGGACTGCAATAGCAAAAGCCAGGACACTCAGGCCACCACACAGTTCTTGTCCCGGACCACCCGCAGTCTTCGGCGCTGCCGTTTGCGAGCCGATTCACTGGGCGGCGTGACCTCTGGGGAACTGGCTTCACCACGCAAATGGGGCGGCAGGGGGATAGGCTCCCCTAGAAAGTAGCCTTCTTCCTCCGAGGAGGAATCGGAAGACTCGGAAGAGCTGAAGTCCCATCCCCGGGGTGGGTAGCGCCGGTGCCAGGCGGGAAAAGCACTCTCTGAAGCGGAGTAGGAGAGGTTGGCTCCCCTCCTTTCCCCCCTACCCTTCCTTGGCCTCCAGTCTTGACTCCCCAAGTTGAGCGAGTTATCTGAAGTGGAGCGAGGGTGTCCCCGGATGGCTCCCCCCTTCTGCGCCATCGGGATCTCCAAGGAGGCTTGCTCAGGGGTGCTGGGTTCTCCCGAGATTAAAGGTTCCCGGAAGCTAACCCGGGGTATTCCTCCCCGAGCAAAAGTCCCAGGCTCCTTGCCCTCGCTGAGCCGTGGCCGGGCAGAGGCTTGAATTTTGGAAGTGGAGCTGCTGCTCCAGTCGGAGGGTTTGGAAGAGGGCATCCCCAGCTCCGGCATAGAGTGGCGCAAGGGGGAGGTGCGCTGGAAACGTGGCTGGAGCTCGGTCCCTGAGGAGAAACAAGATGATTAGTGTAGGTTGGGCTAAGTCTCAAAGCTAGAAGCCTTCCCCAACTAGCCCTGCACATCTGCAGCATTCTTGTTCCACTTAGCTCTACCTCACCTGTTCCTGGTTCCTCCTGGTCAGTGGCTGGAGGCAGGCATGTCGACGTTCCCCTGGAAGCCCGTTCCACTGGCTCCTCACAACTCTGGCTGTAGCCGGAACCATTGCTGTCTGGATCGGAGAGCTCTTCCATTTCCGTGGGCACCTCCTCGTCCTCATCCCCAGGCGCCCCGCTCCAGCTCCTTCGGATTCTTGGGGTGGAGTCTGACGGTACCGTCTGCCCCGCAAAGGAAACGGAGCGGGTGATGGAGGAGGGTGACGTGCCCTGGGACTGAACTCGGCGCTGCTGCCAGCTGGTCCTCCGAACATCCTGAGGACGGGTGCTTTGCAAGGCAGAGTCACAGGAATCCGAGCCGTTGGGGTCTTCGCCGAGGCTGCAGGCTCGGGAGCAGAAGATCTGACCCTGCTTGGGCAGGAAAGGCTTCCCCAGCAGGGGTTGCTGGCAACGGGAGCAGCTGAAACAGGCATCAGTGGCGTGCCAGTGCTGGCCTTCGTAGGTCATCTGACCCTGGTCAATACCTGCAAGGCAGAGGTGGGTTCTAAATGTTCTTACTGCTGGTTCGCTCAGAGGTGCGCTTTGCATGCGTGCTTGCGCATGCGCATGCACAGTACTTTAAAAAAGCTTTTGCGCATGCGCAAAGCAAAATCCAAGATGGCGGCGTCATAGGCACCGCCAAAAGAACTAGCTCAGGGGTGTGCCAGGTCCGGGTTACTAACAGTTCTACCAAACCGGGCCGGTAAGTTACTAACGGTTCAGTAGAACCGAACCGTTAGGAACCCACCTCTGCTGCAAGGGACAAACAAGACCAAACCATGAGATTGTTTAAGCAGTTTGTTTCAAAACCCACAAAATCTGGAGGATCATCAGCTCTTGCCAACAAAAGTGATCTATCCCACCTACAAAATGCTTTGGGAACATATCCTCCTGTATCTAGATTTGGCAAAGAGGATGAAGCAGCTGCTCTTTTTAAATGGTAAAATGTTTTCTCTAGTCAAAAGCCTGGAAGCAGGGCACTGAAGCCATGTTTTGGAAAAAGCTTTATCTTGCCTCATTTAAAACACTGCCAAAGCCCAACACTGGGAACTTAAGATTCATTTAGGAAACAGCAATCTTTGCACCCTTGTTAGAAAGTCAGTGATGGAAGAATATCTCCCCTCTATATCCTCCTACTTGGATTCAGGCCTGTCTATTAACCTTGCAAACAAAAATAAAATGAATCCTAAATCATCCGTCTGAAAACTGAATAACTAATGCCCAAATAGAATTCCTGGCCCCTGATAGTTTTGCATGTGTTCATTCATATTACATCACATCCCTGGCTGTTTTTCCGGATGGCAATAAGCAAGACCTGTAGGAAACTTTCCATATTGTGGAATCCCCAGGTGATATAAATGAGCAATAAACACCTGAGCTTTGCATAACATGCTACAATGTGGATTGATTAACCATGATTTCTTAAAGAAGTCATTATTTCCTGCATTGAACCATGATCCATAAACCATAAACCAGAATAATTCACATAACATTATCTTACAACTTGGTGGGATATGGGATTCTGGAGGTAACCAATGGTTTTACTTTCGGTACGGATCATAAATGTATCTTCATAACTTCATCACGGCTTCAAGGCTGGGAATTCAAACATCTTGAAGAAGAAAATGTGGGCTTTCCAAAGACTGCAGGAGCCTTATCTTACCTAATGACCCAGTGTTCCTTAATATTTTTTTTCTTCGGAACCCCTTACCCCTTTTAAAAATTATGGAGGACCCCAAAAGAGCTTTTGCTTGTATGATAAGTCACCAATGTATAACTCACCACATGATAACTTTATCAATATTTATCATATTAGAAATTAAAATGGATGCATTTACTGCCCTTACTGCTTCTCATGGGATTTTAATACTACAGATACTGTAGTCCTTGACTTACCACCAGAATTGAGTCCCAAATTTCTGTTGCTAAGCGAAGCAACTGTTAAGGGAATTTAGCCCCATTTTATAGCCTTTCTCACCACAGTTGTTATGCAAGTCACTGCAGTGGTTAAGTTACCGTTAGTATCAGAGTTGTTGACTTTGCTTGTCAGAAGGTTGCATAAGTTGATCATGTGGCCCTGAGACACTGCAACCGTCATAAGTAAGAGTCCGTTGCCAAATGACTGAATTTTGCTTGTGTGACTACAGGATGCTACAATGGTCATATGAAAAATGATCGTAAACCATTTTTTCCAGTGCCATTATAACTTCAAACAGTCACTAAATAAACTCTTGTAAGTCGAGGACTATTTATATGTTATTTTTCAACCTAGGCTGGCAAATAATTTTGAGTTTGCCAATCCCGAAAAAGTCTTATGGAACCCCCCCAGGAGCCCTAGGACTACACTTTACAAAATGCAGGTGGAATCCAGCCTTCCCATTCTCCAGGCACCAGGCTGTCTTACCAATGTGCTCCCCACATGCATCGCAATATTCTGCATAGAGGCTCTCATAACAACGGCAGCAATAGGGGCGACGTTGGCGCATGATGTAGCGTTGCCCACCCAGGGCCTCCTCACACTCAAAGCAGCAGAAATGGCGCATGTGCCAGTGACGGCCTTCGGCTTCTGTGCACTCGTCTGCAAATATGACCTGTTGAGGGAAAGCAGGGAGATGGGTCCGAGGAGGAGACCATAGGAAAATAATAATAATAATAACAATAACAACAACATTAGCACCAGTCAATGTATTTGTGATGCATTTTTGAATGTTCAGTTGACTAAGTTTCATTTTGAAGAAATAATAATACTAATACCAATACTACCAATACTACCAATACTACTACTACTAATAAGTTCATTGATATAGCTGTATCAGGAGATGCCAGAGTCGAAGAAAAAGAACTGGAAAAAAATCACGAAATATCATGACCTGGCCATTGAAACTACAAGGCTATGGATGAAACATGTAACCGTGATACCCACTGTCATCGGGGCACTTTGGTACCATGTCCAAGAATTTTATAAAACACATTAATAAATTGCAGCTTCCTGCGATAACACCAGCGGAACTGCAAAAGACTGCGCTACTTGGAACATCATATATTTTAAGAAGGTACTTGGTTGATACCTAGGACGCTGGCTGCAACCCGTATCAACCATTAGCACCAGTCAATGTATTTGTGATGCATTTTTGAATGTTTAGTTGACTGAGTTTCATGTTAAATGGATAAAGTAAATAATAATAATAAAGATTAGGAGAAAATTCGTTCCTGTCTTCAACACACAGCAAAAATGTTACAACCTTTCACAAGTACCCTTGGAACCATAATTTGTTATTTTTATTGTAAGCTGCCTAGAGTCACATGAAATGGATGGCTATATAAATGTGTTCAATAGATGACAGAGAGAGAGAGAGAATTCTAAGAATCCTCATCTCATTGATTTGCTTTTCGCAAACTGTCCAGCAAATTTGGAAATGGGAATAAAAGGATAGAGGAACAGAAGTTCAAAAGGCAGAAGGTACAAAAAACAATATCAAGGACTTCCAAAATTTTAAAAGTAAATGGCCAAAATCTTGCTTGTGCGCAAGATTGAATATTCTGACAAGTTTTCAGGAAGTATTTCCGGGTACTTGGAGGTGAAGTCACACAAAATGTTGGAACGAGTTCACCTGAAATGTTTGCATCTCCCTCCTAGGAAAGCACAGACTAAGAAACACAGCGAGGTGCTACATAAATCTGTGTGGTTGCCCTGTTTATGTGTAAACTTGGAGAGAAGAGGTTTATATTTAGCATCTTGGTTCCTGCCAAGATCTCTTATGCTTTGTGATTTTCTCCTAGCCTGGTTCAGTTGTTTTAATATCAGAACTAGGTTTGAAGAGCCTGAGTATATGATAAAGTGGATGGCTCTAAAATTAGAAAGGATTCAACTCCCTACCCCCACTTAACCTACATACAAGAAAGGCAGACATCTGAATCAATGGTGCCTACATTCCATTAGCTCCTCACAAAAACACATCATTTCTAACTTGTCCCTATATGAAAATCGAAGTAACTTTACAAAAGCATTTCACCACTGGTATAGTCTTTGAGATACTCTGAGGTGGAAGCTGCAAGTGTATGTTTCTAGGTTTTTCTGTGCATTTGTTAGCATTTTGTGACAAATTATTTTGAACTGGGTGAGGTATATTTTGTCTATGTTTTTTAGAGGGATTGATGAGGTTAGCTGTGCATTTTTATGGTGGGAGTGTGTTTTGATTTTGTGAGGTGGATAATTTGCTATGTTTTAATGGGGCAAATATATAGTTTGCCATATGAAAGTTAGATCTTCACATATACCATTTGTTCCAGAAGAAAGGGGCACTAAAAGAATGATTGCCAGAAAAGTGCAGGGAGTTGGAGGTGGGGAAGACTAGATTATCCAGAAGGATGTTCTTTTTAGTCTCTAAGAGAGACTTCTTAATTTTTCTTGCATGATACTTCTATAGATTGGCATGAAATTTGGGTAGAGAGTAAAAATAAAGCAGGACATCAGTTATGGTTGAAATAAGTGAAGAAGCAACTTCAAGTCATGGTTTTAAATTATGACTAATTGTAAAACACCTAACATTGTGTATTACATGAGGTGAATTTGCACCTTTAAACAAACACAGACAGACTTTAAAAAGTGCTGTCTTGCTGTTCTGTGGAAACCAAGGCAAAGTAACATTTGGACAGTTCAATTTAAAGCAGTGTTTTTCAATCTCGGCAACTTTAGGCCATGTAGAAAGTTTCTGAGAGTTTATGTCCACATATCTGAAAGCCACTAGGAATGACAAACACGGCTTTAAAGCAAGCATGTATATTCCCAACTAACAGAAATGATCCCAGCTGCCCAACTTCCATATTTTCCATTCTGGGAAGCCTTCCACAGGTTCCCAGACGCTCTACACATGAGTTTGGCTGGACCTTCTCACCTCATCACAAGCTTCACATCGTGGCTTGAGGCGCTCAGCATGGTGGCGCCCACAATAGATTTTGCCCTCCTGGTAGAAGTAGATCAGGTCAACGAGGAGCTCCCGACACGTGGTACAAACAAAGCACTGGGGGTGCCAGCAGGCACCATGCCCAGCTCGACTGGCAAAGACAGCAATGTCCCCTCCACAAATCTGTTTTCCACACTGCCAAGAAAAGAAGAACAAGTCAAAAAATTAAAAAAAGCATACACAATGGATTCAGTTCCTGCACTCCTTTAGGTGAGGAATGTTACACTTTCCTGTTTATAAATGTTGGAGGCATTTCTGTTTTTGCTTTTTCCCCCACAGTGAGACCATATTTTTGGCACACATTTTTTTCAGGGTTTCTCTGGCCTTAAGTCAGTTGCTCTCAGTGAATGATGTATTTTCCAAGCACTCTGACCACATTAGTATATTAAGAAGAAGGAAAAAAAACATTAATCTGGTTGAGGGGAATTCCAAAGATGCTGGTGATCTCTGACATTTCATTCTATTTGAAAACATTTTATCACAGGAGCTCTGCTTAACTCATTGAAAGCTTTTGAGATTTTATAAGCAAAAGAGAAAATAAAGAATACGATTGAAAAATGCCATTTCCCAAATTTGACAGTCCTAATTTAACAAGGCAAGTCAGTATATTCAGAACTGATTTGCTGTGGCTGCTCTTATGTATAATTTGTTTAAAATATACATATACTTTTCACTTAGGTGAATTTAAAGAAAGGTAAATGGTATCATTTAGAAACAATAGATGGGCAGCTTCTTTCTTTTAATTGGGTTAAGAGACATATGTTAATGGAAGCCAATGAAGCACTAGAGGGCAGACTTGATCCACCAGTATATTTCTTTTTCTGACTACCATCAGTGTTTTTCAACCTTAACAACAAGATGTGTGGCCTTCAAGAATTCTCCAGCCAGCCACACCCTTCCTTGGCAGTCCATGTTCAGATCCTGACCTGATACTTGAAATAACCCTATTCTTAAAAAGAAATATGTGAAAGAGACAAGGCAGAGCCAACCTGGAGACAAAAACATATGAAGAACGGTTGCAGGAATTGGGTATGGCCAGTCTAGAGAAAAGAAAGACTAGCGGTGACATAATTGCAGTATTCCAGTATTTGAGGGGCAGCCACAAAGAAGAGGAGGGATCAACTTATTTTCCAGAGCAGCAGAAGGCAAGACAAGAAACAATGGATGGAAACTAATCAAGGAGAGAGCTTGGAATTAAGGAGAAACTTCCTAATAGTGATAACAATTAACCAGTGGAATGGCTTTGCTTTCAGAAGATGTGGGTGTTTCATCACTGGAGGTTTTTAAGAAGAGACTGGACAGTCACTTGTCTGAAATGGTATAGGGTCTCCTGGTTGATCAGGGAGTTGGACTAGAAGGCCTCCAAGATCCCATCCAGCTCTATTCTAATTAATTGAATCTACTGTGGTTGACAAACTGAAGCCTGCCATAGTTTAATGCTTTTAAACTTTTCCAAACGCTGCTTTCAGTCTGAAATCAGGATCTAAAAATTAATTCAGAGTGCAGCTCTTTACTCTGGTATTTATTTTTGGTAGGTTTTCATTTTTCTAAAATCATTCATTCAGTCAGTCAAAACGACTGACAGCTTATAACAGGGCAAGTTCTAGGGTTTTCTTTAAGATTTTTGTTAACCTGTAGTATCCTATGCTTAATCTGCAAGCAGGTAGATGTGTTAAATCTTAAACTTGGCTTAATAAACTAACTATTCTGAGATAACATGCTAGAGTTAAAACAAATTAACCTTGTTTATGGCTCAGCATTGACAGTGATGGTGCTCTCTTACTACAATAAAGCAATGGCTGGATTTCTATACCGACTGAATCAAAGCTATCCATCCCATGCCACTGCCTACAATTTGCATGCTCAGTATAACTCAGTGTTTGCCTGCACTAAGAAGTATTCTGTTCTGAAGGCCCCACAGATTACATTATTATATGTTGTGTTGCATTATATTCCTTTTCCAAATGTGTAAGTAGATGTCTTAAAATGAGTCACAGCTGTAAATTGATTTCCTGCTGAAAAATCACCCCATGGCAGCTGCCATTTGCAGTCAAAGGGGCTGCTTACTGAAAAGACTCAGGAAGAAGCGTGGCCTTCCAGCAGAGGAGATGCAACACAGAATTTGTTCCAGGTTAATGTCCTGTGGCTGCCTTTTCCTTCAAAATAAAAGTGAGCTCTTGTTCCCTTTTTGCCCACCGCTAATGATACAATCTCACGTCCAAACAATTTTTGCCCAACAGCAGATACATTTTGCACAGGCAGATTTTTTGAACTTGTATTAATCATTAATTCAGTTTTATAAATATTAACTCAAGTTATGTGAATATTGCGAATACATAGCCCGTAGAGAGATATTTTGGTGTAGTGATTGAGGTAGCAAGTTAGAAACAGGGAGATTATGCGTTCTGTCTTAGGCACAAAGCCTTCTGGGTGAGCTTGGGTCGGTCCCTTTCTATCCAGCCCAGGAAGCAGACAAGGGCCAACCATTTATTATTTCTATTTTATTATTTATTACATTTATATGCTGCTCAATTCATGGTTTGAGGCGACACTTCCAAAATATTTGCCAGGAAAACTGCAGGGATTTGTCCAACAGTCACCAGGAGTCAACACTGACTCAAAGGAACCAAACAGAAAGCATGGAGAAGGCAGTCAAAGATGTTGTGATTACAGAATTCACGGACAGGCAAAAACCTTTTGCTAGGCAAAAAAGAAACAAGAACAAAAGTTTATGCCTATAATGTGGGTTTGCATGTCACATTAAGCCAAAATCAGACCACACTGTGGCAATGTGCAAACTTCAACAGAGCAGAAACTATTGCTCATCTAAGGGAGTATTTGATCTTAGTCAGAGGTTTCTCCCAGCCTTGCTCTTCCTATTAACCTTTCGTTTGGACTTACAAAAACTGGAATCTTTTATATACAAATCATGGTTTAAAATATCCCAAATATCCCTCTACCTGAAGAATGAAGTCCAGGAAACTCTTTACCATTTGATTCTACCAAAGACAGAAACTACACCTAATATCTCAACTTAAACTTGTGTTAAGATGGGCGGCCAATACATTTTATTAAAAATGAATTATCATCAACGTAATTATCTCATTGTGAGATTGTCTCATTGTGAGATTAACATCTAGAACCAAACCACATCTAGTTAAACACATGATCTGAATAAGTAGGGCTACAACATTTGGGCTGCAAAGATTCTTAGGACCTGGTAGTCCTAGAACAAGAATCTAGATAGAATCTGATACTCAAAGGCTTAGGCACATGATTGGGAAATCTGCCTTTTTAAGGTTGGTTCCCCATTAGTGACTTAGAGCATCTTCTAGAGCATGGGTGCCAAACTCGATAATGTCACATGACGTATCATGATATATCATGACTTTTTTGCCTTTGTGGAGCCTGGATGAGCGTGGCCTGCATGTGATGCATCCAGCCTACAAGTCGCCGTTTTCACACGCCTATTCTAGAGTTATCCAACTATTCTTCTGCAAAAACAATAATGGAGACAAGCTTTGCACCATTTCAACAGCTGGATAATACTGTGAGGATGCTATTGATGACTACTGGGAAAATGGTCCAAAAATCATAAATTCTAGGAATTAACTGAAGCCGGGGATCACCAAGGCTTTAGCCCCACAAAGCCAGGCAACATTTCTGGAATCCACAAATAAGCAAAACAGAGTAATCAGGTCCAGGAGGCCTTTTGCTAGATAGATACTTCTGAAATAAAGGAACAGGCCTCCAGGGTTCAAAGACTGTAATTTACAGGGAAGGATTGTATTGTGCATCTTTCCCTTTAATAAGCACAATTCTTTTTCAGGCTCCCTAAGAGTTGATAATAAAAGAGGCTGGTTTATACTTTATTAGTTTATAATAAAAGAGGGCGAAGCAGCTTCCTTGACTCACTACTTGTATTTGGGGATTAGTGATACTGCCTCAAGATATACAGGAGTCTCTGAATGAAACTCTGTGCAGCACCAAAAGCCTTCAAGGAAACTGAAGCAGCTAGTGGTTCCAACAGCTGCTACAGGCACCTGCACAGTGTCCTCTTTCCTTTGGTCACCTTTCCTACAGCAATAGGTGGTTTCTTTGACTTAGAATTCCCCTGAGGAACCAGAAAGATGGTGCCACTTCCTTTTCTCCCTCAACTGGAGGAAACAGGAGCAAACTGGCAAACTAGGGCGCTCTTCAGACATGCTCTTAGCCGCTGCCCTAAATGCCAACTCCTGCAGCCATTGTAAAGATTCACACAACATGACAGTTTGTTGACAAAATCCCGTATGAATGAAACCCACAACAATAGCAAAAGTGGGCAATGAACAGAAGTCCTTCCAATGCAGAGTGCTCTGAGAACCACCAGGAACGGGAAGCACCGAAGTCTTCTGGAATCAGCCAGAAAGTTCCGTTTCTGATTTAAGCAGCCACTCTGAGGTTAATGCCACTTTCAACATAAAAGACTCAAGGAGCCATGCTCAGTCAATAAAGGTTTTTAACCATGGTTTTAATCTGAACTTTATCACATTAAATGTTGGGAGGAAGGTCTACGTTTTGAGAATATGCCTCTGGACACATCTAAATACCAGAAAGTGAGGAAAGAGGCTAAAATTTGGAAGGGGAATTGAACTCTTTTCCTCTGGGGCTTAGCATATTGGGAAATGTGGTGGAAGCAACCAGGTATTGGAGAGAAGTGGTAGACTCTTTTTTCCCCCCAATTCTTATTTTCTCTCTTGCCTCATCCACCAATCACTTGCCATTTTTCAGATGCTGGGCCTAAAGTTTCAAGACCCTACTGCCAAAAGTCTAGCTTGAGGCAAATTATTTCTCCAAAGAACTTTTTAAATAATCACTATTCTCAAACGGTTTTACAATGATACGGGTACAAAATGAGAGGGGGGCACTACCTGTTCACAGATGGCTCCGGTTATGGTGACAGGAAAGAGTCGGACCGTTCCTCGGCCAAGATTCTCTCGCTTACGCTGCTGTGAGAATAGTTTCAACTCCTTTGCCTCCTCCTCTTCCAGGGAGCTGCAGTACTGAGCCTGGATAAAGATTTGAAAAGGAAGGCAAGATGGTCAAGAAAGGTCAAGGTGTTTTTTTTCTGCCGATGACTCTGGGGCAGGGTTTCCATTCCAGGAACGCTCAGTATGCCCTGCTCTCAAAATGAAAAATCTGGGGGGGAAATTACAAAGAGAGGGTAGCTGGCTGATGAATACGTAGTGTAATCCCAGCATTCCTCTTGCTGGTGAACTCCAATTCTCCTTATGTCCAGCCAACACAGTCAGTCAGTTCTGAAGCATGATGGCAACTGCAGTCCATCCACAGCTTGAGAACTGTATGTTGGCTAACTAGGCCCCAGCTGAAACAGAGAACCATCTGAAGTTTACCGGGCCAAGTTAGACAACACCAACCTTCAGTTTAGAGCAAGAAAGACAACAGGTTTAGCATAATGTTAAACAGATCGTTTGTTAAAGACATCTGTAGCAAAGAAAAGAGAAAACAGAGAGATGGGAGAAAGAGAGGAGGATAAAAAGGGGATGAAAAAACTGGGTAATCCCTTCAACCCATTGCAAGCATTCAGCCCCAAACATACTCCTCCTTCTGAGAGAATGAAGATCTCAGCAGAAAAAAAGGAGAATTTACAGCCTTTGATCTGTACAATGCAGACACCAAGGGAGCAGATTCACTGCTGGCGAATGAACAATTCCAGTAAGCGAAACCAGCCCAGGTCAGGGTAGCAACTAACTAGCCATAAATCATAGGAACAGACAGCACCAGGCTGTCCTATCAGGCCCCAGGGATCTGCTAGCCCAGGAGATAAAAAGAAATCAATTAAATCTCGCCCAGGGAAATTTTTTTATATTTTACATCAGTCTATAACTGAGAATGGTGGTTGCCCACAAGTATGGGAAAAACATTAGCTTACTGACCTTGTTTAAACAAATCAATTCCTACTCCCTAGGAGGCAAGGAATTTCCAGGGAGAGCTCACACAGACTTGGGACTCTGGAGGTTGATCAAAAAACTACATCAAAGTGGGCCCCTTCTCAAGGAAGCTCTGAGCCTAATGATTAATTTACCTCCTTGAAAGTTACAGAGGGTGGAGAAAAGAGATTTAGCACAGAAATCCTTCATCTGTTTACAGTTGGAAACTGGCAACCCTCAACCAGGGTTTTTTCAAAATTCTGAGATGCCTGAGGACAGAAGTTTATTTGAACACTCCGTACTCCCACACCCTTTCTTCACTGCACTCTATGTGAGCATATTTTTCCTCACTGCCTTTTGTCCACTTGTCAACAGTCCAATAGCTGGAAGGAGACCTGAAATAGATCTTGGCATTATATTTTAACTAATTAATTTTTCTACCTCTGGTTAAAAAAATGGTGATCCACCTAAATACAAGAGATACCAAGTTACACTTCAGGAGTCCTTCCATGTAAAGGGCCCCAGGCAATTACCGTAATCACCCAATCTCTTCTTTTAAAAGATACAGAGTTTATCTATTTCATTTCTCACAGTTACAGTTAATATTGGAAACAATGCTTGGCTCTTTCAATCTGCAACTCCTTCAAAGTGCAGAAAGCTTAGAACAAAATGCAGCATTTTAATGTTTTTAATTTAAAAAACATCAGGTTTCTAATTCTTATTTAAATCATTGATCAAAACATAGTGAAAACTGCAGAGATTTGTTGTTGTTGTTGGGGTGTTTTAATGGAACTTCCTCACTCCTTTACATACTGCAAAAGCAGAACAACAATGATAAATAACAATACCAACCTCATTCAAGTAATCATAATATTACATCAGTACAGTATCTCCTGGTGAGATATTTTGAAAAGTCACATACAGTAGACAATGTTATGAACTGCTAGACAAACTACAAGAATAATTATGAACGGTTTTTTTTGGGTGATTATTGGTCCCTGCCACCTGTGGTAGTTTAAGCCCAGTTATTTAGACTGCAAACAGAGAACAGGACTGTGTAAACTGCCTTCAGAGCTGATAACTGCCAGTGACTAACAACCCAGCAGGTGAGAAGGCAAAGAAACTAATCTAGCAAAATACACAATATTGATCTTGAGGAAATTCCTTTCAGAAGGTGGCAATCATTTTAACCCTTTAGGCTTCCCATTGTGTGCACATACCAAGAACAACCAGGAACTCTGCAAGCACATTCCCTTTCTAAACTGATGATTGGCAGAAGCCTAGGGAAGGTAGGTTGGGATCTAAAGGCGGCAGGACTAGAGAACAACTTCCAGAGGACATAATAGTGTTCTGAAGAAAATAGCGAAAGGCCGCAATGCAATGAAGAGCCAGCTAGTAGACTAGCCCTTCAATAATTCCTCTCTGGACTTTTTGAAATTGCACCCAAGTGCTCCAAACAGCTGCTTCTTAAGATGGGGATCTCTGAAAGATTTAGAGTTCTTTCTAAATCTAGAGATGAGGGAAGAGCCATCTTTCTCAAACTGCAGCCAGCACCTTTGAAAGGATGCTGAGTTTGCATACTTCCTTTTCTAATCACTTTCAAAATTTGCTTCTGAACTGCTTTAGAAATCTTTAAATCATCAGGTTTGATAACACTGGATGAATTTCGTTCAATCCTTTGCAAAAGAAGTTTCAATTATAAATTTAAGAACTTAGTGGTTTTTTTTTAATAAACAGCAAAGGGATGATTAAAATGTAGATGTTCATAAGCTACAACCCCTCTATGGGTCCAGGTAAAATTGAAAACTAGAGGGAATTAAAGATTAAAGGAGAAGAACACGTCAATTCAATTTACAAATACAGAATGAAGCAAAATATTTTAACATTGGACATATTCAAGGATATTTTTGAACAATGGACCTAAAAGTTCATTTTAATATCATCTGCCTCTATAGATAAACTGTGTTTAAAAAATGTTATGGCAGAGGAACAAGTTCTACCTGACAAGATCAGGTAGTCTGGTATGGAAATGAGCCTGATATGAGATGTTACACTGTGTACACAAATGAAACTGGCTGATGTCTTAATATTTAAAGGGAATATGCGAACAACAAACCAAGAAACTGATCTGGATAATTTTCCTATATTTGATTTGAAAAAGAGGCTTGTTAACATTTTGAAAAGGAAAAAATGGAACAAAATCAAACTTAGGGCATTATTTGAAGGAACTAAAGATTAAAATTGTTTAAAGGTAAAAATAAAAGGAAGGTATCTGAAGTTAGTTTAGTTGGTTCAAAATTAAAACTGATACGTCACTTCCGGTAACCTTTATGGACTTTTGTTGACAGCAGGACTGAACTGCTTTATGGATTTGTTTATAGATAAGAAATGGCATATGGAAAGAAGAGATCATTTGATGTATTTTAAGAGAAGGTGATTAAGTTATTAAAATTGTTTACACTTGTGATCAAAGTGGGAAGTTACGCCATTTATTTTCTTTTTCATTAATATATTCTTATTTGTAGCCTCTCTAGATTGGCTTCAGTTTCCCCCACCTCACACCCCTACACTGAGAAGAAAAGATAGGGTTGTGTTTTTTTCTTGCTGACAATGAAATAGAAAAGGGCAAAGCAGTAGAAAGCCAGTCCTGGTCTCTAGTTCCCTAAAATACTACATACCGTATTTTTCGGACTATAAGACGCACCTGAATATAAGACGCACCTGAGTTTTTGGGGAGGAAAATAGGGG
>JANHFT010001994.1:218628-230717 GCA_032467955.1 Pseudoxenodon macrops | reverse complement strand
GAGTGCATATGCACCAAAGACAAATTCCTTGTGTGTCCAATCACACTTGGCCAATAAAGAATTCTATTCTATTCTAACTAAACAGTGGGAAAGGGCAGGGCAAGGAGAAAAAATTAAATTATGGCTTCAGAATATAAACCTTGAAGTAGATGGAATAAAAGGTTTAAGAGAAAAATATGGAAGACAAGACAAAAAAAGAGAAGATTTAAAGATTGGATGTGGACAAGAGATAATGGATAAGGGGAGAAAAAGAGCTATAGATACTTTATGATCATATTTTACTAATGTGTATTAATAGAATATTATAGGCTGGACAATTATTTTATATGTAATATCATAGATATTAGGATAAATATTTTAATGTAAATGGACATGAAACTATGGAAAATTATGAATGAGAATTTATTATTAATTGGAAAATGAGAGTTTGAGTGATGGTATTATCAAAAGTATATAAAATATGACTACTATGTATGTAATGTGATAAGTGGATATAAGTAGATATGTTTATTAATAGTAGAATTATATGGATAAGAGGATTGGAAAGAATATGAATAGTGTGATGAATAAGAATTAAGTTCTAATTGGGAACTAGACTGATGATATTAGAAAAAAATATAAAATAGATGTAATTTGAAGGTTTTAAATGATTGGGATTGGTGTTAGAAGTCTATACTAAACAGTGGAAGAAAGAAGATGGAACTTTAATATAATTAGAGAGGGAGATTCAAATAGTGGAATGAATAATAAAAAAGATGGGAGAAAAGAAATGTTACTATCATGGAATAAGAGGGGGGGGAAACTGTTAAATAAAATGAAATGTAATAATCATGAGTAATAATATCACTATGTTTACTTGTATTGAAATGTATGATACGCAGGTATCACACCATTCACACATTGTGATGTGCAAATAATATAAAATAAAAAGCTTGATTAAAAAACAACAACAATCTCATGTCCTTGGGAATGACTCAATAGATGGATAAAAATGCCAAACCCACTCTAAACGTAATAACAATAATAATAATAATAATAATAATAATAATAATAATAATAATAATAATAATAATAACAACAACAATAATAATAATAATAATAATAATAGTAATAATAATAATAAGCATAGTTCCTCAAGACTTTACCTATAAACCCTCTGATTGGACCCTGACCAATATTAAATTGGGTCCCATCAATCTCTACTTAGATACATTCATTCTTAATTACAGACCCAGAAATCTAGAATGAATGATTAACTTAATAACTAGCTGGCAAACCACAAGGTCACATTCAACCAGTTTTAAGGTGGAAAATAAGATAGAGTGAGTAATCTAAAAATGAAATGAACCCAAAATATAGTTAATAAACAGACAGCTGATTTTTTTAAAAACACACTAAGCTTTTCCAAACCAATATCAAGTTCTTATATTTGATTATTATTGCTACTGCTATCCCATCCCTGAAACTAAATTCTGAAAGTAGCTTATATACAATACAAATTTCTACAACTGAATATGGATTTTCATATATATTATGTTTATTTGCACTCTGATCTCAAATAAGGATCAGTCCAGTTCCCCAAATTTTATAACAAGGACAATAGGAAGAATGCAACAGCCTGTGTTCAACCTTCACAATGGGGTTATCACCAGTTCAATAGAGATTATAGTACAGTTGGTGATTGGTGAAGCAATTCTCAAGCTTCCCTTCCCAGAGACTGGCTGACAGAGGCCAGGGGAAAAAGGCAACCAGTGGTGAAGCAAGATAATTGAGGTGAATGTAGAAATGCAGAGGGACAACACGGGCTATAACATGGAGACTATTTTGAAGAAGGGGATGTATAGTGAATAATGGAGAGAGATAGAATAAAAATATTCTTCAATTGCACTATTTTTCTGCTTCCATGCAGATTTTTACTCAGAAAAGAAAATGGTCAGTATTTGGGAGGAAAAAAGAATTGAATCCAGAAAAGTTATGTTTGAAAGAGAGAAAAAAGAGATGAATGTGAAAAGAGCAATGAGAAACAAATGAAAATTATATATGAATGCTGGGGGGGAAAGCATGACACTATAAGAACTGGAGAAGAAAAGATGTAGGGCTGAGACAATGTTTTAATTCATTTATCTGAAATTCTATTTGGATAGCATCACAGCAACATCTGCAGGATTCCATGGCTTTTATCAGTCTAATCTCTTTCCCCACACCCATACACAAAACACTTAAAAACAAATAAAACAATAGGAAGAGTGAAAATAGTACAAGCAGAAAAGGCAGATGTCAGAATGAATTAAAGGGGGAGGGGAGCATATCAGGCAGTCCTAAGCATGTGTATTCCTTAACAATTCTTCCAAAGCCTGGTCTCTTCTAGATATACTAGGCTAGAAGTCTTATGAGTAGATATATAGGAGGATGAAGGCAACAGTCTAACCTTGTAAGGGTTCCCAGTTATAGAAAGGTGGAATGTGTATTGTTTGTGCAAGTTAAATATGGGTTTCCAAATTAGAGAAAATGTTTTTTTAAAGCAGCTAAAATCAGACTTCTTCAACTTGGTGCCTTCCAAGGTGTTAGGACTACACAACCTATAGTAGACCGTGCCAATTGAGAATAACTGAGAGCAGCTAGATGCCAGATTTAGGAAGGCTGGGCGAGAAAAGCACAGTGACCCTAAACAATGAATGCGAACAACATATGGCAACCCAGTAAACCAGAGAGGGCCGGGGATGGAAAAACCACTTGAAACATGGAGGGGGGGGGCTTGGTGGAGCAAAGGAGGGACAATACATTCTCCTACCTCCATCCATGCACTAGGAAGCCTGGGCACTGCTCCCCACACGCCTGACACGGTTGGCCCCGGTCAGGGTCCTCCAGTTCAGGCAGCTGAAGTAAGACAGAAAAGCAAGAAATAACCACCAAAACTGCAACAGCTAATCCATGTCACAATTCTCAAAGTTCCCATTATGGCTCCACCCTACAGTTCCTATTTACCTGCAAAGCCCGCTTCCACCTGCCAGCATGATCAGTACAGATTCATTATCAGGAATCTTCCGCAAGACCACTGTGGGTGAGGCCCACCTTTCAGTATCTACCTAACCAGGTGGTACCCATTGATGCTGTCCAACCGCAACCATTCCAGTTGTCTCTATCCACAGCTGGGGATGCATCAGTGCCGCCAATCCAAATGCTTGTTAAACTAGTCCCAGCAGGTTCCCAACAACATTGTTCACCAATTCCCATTTGAAACGAATTGCCTATATCTTTAGGTAGGCTTTTACTACAGAACATGTACAGGTAGTCCTCAACTTACAACCATTCATTTAATGACTGAAGTTATAGCGGCACTGAAAAAAGTGACTTATGACCGTTTTTCACAGTTAATAACCATTGTAGCATCCCCATGGTCACATGATCAAAATCCAGACAACTGGCATGTATTTATGAGTTGCCGTGGCCCAGGGTCATGTGATCATCTTTTATGACCTTCTGACAAGCAAAGTCAATGGGGAAGCCAGATGTACTTAACATCCACATTAATAACAACTGCAGTGGTTCACTTACCAACGGTGGCAAGAAAGATTGTAAAATCCCTTAACAACTGTCTTGCTTAGCAATGGAAATCTGGGGATCAATTGTGGATGTAAGTCGAGGACCACCTATACTATACCTGGGAGGCAGAACTGAATTTGGGTATAGAAATAAGAGAATTCTATTTCCAAAATTCACTTTCCAGAAAAAGGAACAGGAATGGCCTGAAGCCAGCCTTCAAAACCTTTGGCCAGGTTCTGTCTGAAGCAGGGAAGATATTTTTTAATAAAGGCTCTTGAGACCTTGGACCAGTCCCGCTCTCTGAGCCCTAGGAAGCTGGCAAAGGCAAACCTTTTCCAAAAAGCCTTGCCAAGAAAACTGCAAGGACTTGTTCTGACAGACACCAGGAGTCAAGACTGGCTCAAAAGCAGCCCCTTCTCCTCTTGCCTTGTCACCACCAACCAGTGCTGCTGAGAAAATGGTGTCTGTCTGTCTGTCTGTGTGTTGTGTTGTGTGTATGTGCGTGTGTGTGTGTGCGAGCGCATTTATGCCTATAATTTATGGCAATATCTATTCCCCCTCTCCTCTTGCCTTGTCACCACCAACCAGTGCTGCTGAGAAAATGATGTGTGTGTGTGTGTGTGTCCATGTCTGAGACACTTCGTGGCAGTGTCTCTACCTCCATGCCAGCCAGTGAAACTGCTAAGCAAGGAGGTTTGCGGGTGAAACTCTCTTCCTGCACAGGCCTAAAAAAGGGATCGCTAAGGAAGCCGTAAGGAACCAGCAGGGAATTGTGGGGAAAATGCAACCCACACAGGCCGCGACCTGCTCTGTGTATTCGGCGAGGCAGGAAAAGGCCGGGGGTTGGCTTCCTGCCACTACAGGTGACTGAGAAAAGTCGGCAGAAAAAGCAAAAGGCTCTTTGGGAAGTTTTTACGCGGGGCGGAGGAGACCGGAGACCGGAGAGGCTACGCGAGCGCGACGAGAAGGAGAGTTTAAATCGACTGCGAAATTGAATAGAGCGGAATGGGAGTTTTCCCGGACGGTTTTTTGGGTACTTTCCGTCCATCTTGGCTCCTTCGTTTACGGATTTCATCACGCCAACGCGCGATGAATGAAGGGGGAGCGAGCGGGAGGCAATGAGCTCGGAAGGGAAAGGGAGAAGGTGCCGGGAACCGCTCCCACTTCCCCCCCCAGGCAAACTTCACTGAAGCCCCGCCTGAACTGGGCATGAAAAAAGAGGTTTCGAGTATTTTATTGCCTACTCCAGCCCTTAGGCCAAGAGAATGCCAGAAATGGTGAAATCAAGAGGAAAGGGGGGTAAAAAAAGGTGATCCTGCACCATCCATCATCCATTTTTCCCATTGAAGCCTCAAATTATCAGCTACTGGCACTTCATCTTATGTTTTTCTTACCTTTCTGCAGAATGGTATATTTTACCAGTTTTAAAAATAATTGAAAAGAGACCTGTAAACAAGGATCTCTACCTGGCTAACATTTATTTCAACCTCCCATTTGCCCAAATTGAAGGAAAGAAAGTGACATTTAAACATTTTTTTAAATATCCCGACAGTAAGCTGCCACAAAGAATTTAGAAAAAAACTATATTTCCCTGTACTGAATAGAATGTACCCCTCAGAATGAGAACATTCTGCACGTGTCCCAAAGCCCCTTCTATAGTTGTTATTGTTAATTCCATCAGATCACAAAGGGAAACAACCCTTAGATTCTTCAAAATAAATCTTGTTTGAGACAGATATCTGCATTTTCTATAAAGAAAAGCAAACAACAAACAGCAGCCACCATTTCTCAACAGAACTGGCAACCATTGTGTTAGAGTGCTCACAATCCCTAAGCAACATAATTCCTTTCCTCTCACATCTGTTAACTGATATCTACCCAGCTGTTTGCAGCTTAGAAGGGATTTCAAGGGGGAAGGATATAGTCCATCAGATGATGCTTTGATAAATCTGCCAGGGCAGACATAATATGAAACCTTTACCTCACCTCCCCCCACCCACTCCAGACTGGGGATCCACCATTATGTTACTCCTTTTTATTCTACCACATAACTCTTTGTGTTTCTATATTCTTCTCCATAATAGTCTAACACAACCCAAAAAGCTTTCTGTTAGAAGAAAAGGCAAAATACCATTAATCTATAACTAAGGATTTGGATACATAGAAATCCCAATTACAGCTTTTCAGGAAATTTGCT
The DNA here is from genome assembly GCA_032467955.1 of Pseudoxenodon macrops. Lineage (NCBI taxonomy): Eukaryota > Metazoa > Chordata > Lepidosauria > Squamata > Pseudoxenodontidae > Pseudoxenodon > Pseudoxenodon macrops. The sequence continues at coordinate 224,977 of JANHFT010001994.1, read as the reverse complement.
CGAGTCCTACAAAAACATTGCTCACTCATGCTTTCTTTCTTTCTTTCTTTCTTTCTTTCTTACCTATACAATTTGGATCCCCCACCTCTATTACACCTTAAAATTTGGTCTTACCCGCTTCCAAGACACTGTTCCAAAACTCACACTGAAACTTCAGTAAAGGAGAGAGAAAAAACAGATAATGCAAGAGAGAGAAATGACAGAGAGAAAATGCTGTACATTACTTCACAGATGCTCACCATTTTTGTTCAGCTGCCCCCAGCAACTACTGTGTCCCCAGTCCTCAAGACAAAACAAGAAGTATGGACTTAACTTGGATTGCCCTAGAAGAGGGAACCCAGGGCAGAGAGAGAATTCACCGTTTTATCTCTAAAAGTTTTATTTCTAAAAGAAGCAAAAGTGGCAAAGTCCAGAAGTATCTGTCTACACACCCCTTATATCAGCCCATACATCAAATGAAGGACTCTCTCCAGTCAAGTGTCTACAATAAGCTCAAACAAGAGTGTCCAATTATAGGATTCTCCACTGGAGCATCCGACCATTCAGCAGAGCGAGACAACCACCCAAGCAAAGCATAGAAAGGATGAAGAATGAAAGCAGGATGCTGGAAGAGAGTTGTCAGCCACCAGAGCTTGCATCACACACCAGAAGTTAGCCTACAAAGGCCATTGCCCTTCACCATCCAGCAAACTCCTGAATGTTAGCTTGAAAGCTATCTCCAGCAAAGATCTTCATAATCATCAACTAACCACTCTAAGCTATCAAAAAGTTACCTGTTCTCTTATTCAGGTCGGACCATGCTCATTTGCCTCCCCTTATGCCTGGAAGTGCCTCGGTGAACACCTGTTACTACCTCTCCCTCTTTCAAACCCCACCTCTTCTATGAAGCCCTTGGCTTAATTCCTAGGTCCTCATTGAGCGGAAGCTAAAATATCTCTAATAACAATTTAGACATGTTATTACACTGTTAAGTTGCCTCTCCCTATCCTTTTATTGAGCCTCCTACAAATACTAAAATTAATGGTATATGCTCCTCCAGCAAGGACTTAGATGCAGAATTTTTTTGCTTCTGATTCATGCATTAAATTCCCATCCCACATTTCCTTCAGGAGCTTAAGGTGGTGCACATTATGCTCCTTCCTCCCATTTTTCCTCACCGTGCTGTGGGCAAGTTGGACTGAGATAGAATGACTATCTCAAATCACTAAGGAGTTTCTATAACTGAGAGTGGGCTTAAACTGTGGGCTCATCGGTGCCAGTCCAACACTGGCTCTGGAACATCACTAAACTTCATGGCACTTTATCAAAACCTTCAAGAAGAAAAGTCTCACTGGAAGACTCCATATGCTCTTATTAATGAACTTAGCACATGGATCTTATGGGCTACTGGATGCTTTTGGGTATTGATCACAGGTATAAAGGTTAGGGATATGCAGGGACCATTTACATAGAAAGAATGTATAACCATCTTCATTTGAGCAAGCTTCATGCTTGTGCCATTCACCTTTTTCTTAAGAATTTCTACGGTCTGCCTGCTTGTTTTTAATTCATTAAGGAAGCCCAATTCAGGATCTCAAAGCAGAAGATAAGGAATGCTATGGCCCTCCACATATTGATCAATTGTGGCCTTCCCACAATTCCTCCCCCCAAGTTTGATTAATATGGTTGGATTTAAGAGCATAAGAAAGATTTTAGAAGGCGCCAACCTAATCCAGATGTTTTGGGTTGCGATTTCCATGATAGGCTTTGTGTTGATTCAAGTGTCAAAACTCCTGAGAGCAGATGACTACGCTACATTTTGCACAAAAAAAAACCTATGATCCAACAGGCATCCCAAACCATCTCTTTCATGCCACCTACCTCGGATTTACAAAACACCCTGCAAAGACAATGGGTCTCCAAAGCACAGCCACAGATAATGGCAAACCGCCTTTGGAAAAAAAACTAGCATTTTATTCCCTTTGGGTGGCCTGCCTGTGGATAGTTTGTGTCTCACTGTGCCTTTCGTACTGGCAGTGCTTTAACGCAATTTGCACCACCCACTTTAGAGCTTGCACAGGACACCTTTCTAGGGCCCAGACTCAGCATCTACTCTTAATAGGATGTGGTGATGGTGGGGTAGCTGAAATTCTCTAGCCCTTCCCTCCAAGGGTCTGAGGTATCTGTGGTGAAATAACATTCCTCCTAAGAGCTGCTGACAAGGTATTGCCCCCCCCTCACCACATCGCCAGCCCTGAGGCCGAGCTACCTGCCCTCTTTTGCCCTGTAATGCGAGCACCTTAATCCTCTTTTTTTGGGGGGGGGGGAGATAGAGAATCCCTTTTATCCTGAGGATTCCCTGGAAACCTTGGCGTGAGAAAATCCGTTCGGTACCTTTACAATACTGACCTCCCCCCCCCCACCAGCCGCCCCGCGGGAGACACCGCCCGCCGCCCGGCTCTTCTAGGGGGCGATCCTGAGCCGTTGGGCCAAGATCACCTTCCCGCCAGAATCCCGACCTCCTGGGATCTTTGTTTGTTTACCCACTCGAGGACTGGCGGGAATTCGAGCCGACAGTGAAGCTATGTTTTAGTTGCTGTTATTTTGGCGTGGTGCATTTTTTTATTTTTATTTTTTACAAAGGGCGTGCTCCAAGATGCAGCCATCCCTCTACATTTTGTTTCCTTTTAGTTTCCACCAGCCACAGGCTGAGAGATCAGAGAGATAGGATTATTTCTGATCTAAAGTAACTTTTAAAAAAATAAATAAAAAGGAGGGTGTTGCAAACAAAAGTACTCTAACGCTTTCTTGATTTTAGTCAGTTTGAAATGCTAACTGAAAGGGGGAAGCTAGATTTTCGTAATTTGTTCAGGTTTTTCTAGCATCAGGTTTGTATTACTTCATCTCTCCATTGCTTAAGGGCTATCTTAGTTTGATTGATTGGTTGATTGATTGACTGATAGCCTGTACTTCCTGTAGGAGTTCAAGATGATGTACAGAGCTCTCCCATTTCAGTTTCCACCATAATCAGAATCCGGAGAGACAGAGAGGAAGTGGCCAACCTATTTTCCAAAGCACCTAAAGGCCAGATAAGGAATAGTGGATGGAAATTGATCAAGGAGAGATTCAACCTAGAAATAAGGAGACAATGAGAACAATCAACCAATGGAACAGCTTCCCTTCAGAAGTTGTGGGAGCTTCATCATTGGAAGCTTTAAAGAAGAAATTGGACTGCCATATGTCAGAAGTGGTGTAGAGACGTGATGGCAAACCTATGGCACGTGTACTGAAGTGGCACGCAGAGCCATGTCACCTTGCACGCACGGCATTGCCCGTTCCTCTTCTGGGTTTCTGGTGCTCATGCGCACATGATGATCAGCTGGCCTTCGTGCGTGCAACAGTGCCTGAAACTGGAAGAGTTGGTCTTCCGTTTTCCTGGTGTGAGTACGCGCCAGCCGGCTGATTGTCACGTGCACATGCGCGCCAGTAACTGGAAGAATAGCTGAAACTGGAACTGCATTTTTGGCCGCGCACATGCACCCTGGGCAGCTCCTCTTCTGGGTTGCGGGCCTGATGAGCATGTGCACGCAAATGCACTCCCTTTTCCGCATTCTGTGCAGAAAAGGTTCGCCATCACTGGTGTAGGATCTCCTGCTTGGGCAGGGAGTTAGACTAGATGACCTACAAGATCCCTTCCAACTCTGTTATTCTTAGTGATTTGACCTAAATTAACCAGGAACTGAATTTTCAGGGCTCAGAGTGGTCTTGAGAATGGCCAATCTACTCAAGCCATAACCATAATATCACAATGCCTTTATAGGTAATCCACACTGACTGACTATCTCATTTAGTGACCATCCAAAGTTACAATGGTGCTAAAAAAAACACCTTAGCAACAGTCTTTGTATTTACAATCTGCAGCATCTGTCTTTAACTTTCATTTGCTTGTGTACCATGTACCAAGATGTCTTCAAAGATAATCCTATTTCAGTCAAAGGAGATAGCAAGAAGCAAATAAAAAGGGAAGTAAAATTATAAAAACAAGTGTGGTCATGTGATTTTCACTTAATGACTACTTTGCTTAATGACTTCCGGGTCCAGTTGTGATCAGTACACAAGGGCTACCTCTACTTGCTTCACAAAAAAATACAATTGAGACATGCTGGTTCTGAGGCCTGTAGGTGATGCCACCAGATGAACAATACTGTATTATAAATGGTGAGATATCATTGCTTCGTTTAGATGCAAAAAAATCTCAGCTCTGCTTTGGAGCTGATTGAGGATTTTTTTTGGCAAGTTACTTAAAGTAAGTCTGTTCATATGTAGGCCAATCGACACTAGTGACAGAGCATTTTCTAAAGTCATGCAGCTTTCATTGGTCAAATACCTTAGTGCAACCTTTCTGGCATCAGGGATCTGTTTCAGAAGAAAAATGGTTTCCCATGGACCAGGGTGGTGGTTGTGGTTTTGTGTACAACCTAGATCTTGCGCATCTAAGCCCAGGGGTGGGGGGCACCTGTATTAGAGGAAGTGAGAACAGGCTCTTTATAAAGTCAGAGATGAGGAATGCTGAAAAATGTTAGAAGTTCCATTGTAGTCCCAAAGGTTCTTTTTCAAGAGGCAACTGGACTTTTTCTGTTTTTTTTCTTTGAAGATGTTTCACTTCTGATCCAAGAAGCTTCTTCAGTTCTTCTTGGAGGAGAAGTGAAATGTTTTCAAAGAAAAAAACAAAGTCCAGTTGCCTCTTGAAAAAGCACCTTTGGGACAACCATGACCTGGATGACTGAGAATCTCCATAGACAAGCTCCATTGTAGTGGTTGAAGTGATAAATAGGGATTGGCAGTGTATGACCCAATGATACCTTTTGAAAAAAGAAGAAGATCCACACGTGCCAAAAATATATAGCATCAATTAGAGGATAATGTAGAATAGAATTTTATTCTCCAGTGTTCTCCAGATGTGTTGGGTTTGCAATTCCCAGAATTCCCAGCTGAAAGTAGCAGAGAATTATAGGAGGTCTGGTCACCAGGAGCATATTACCCTACTTAATTTTAGAAGAGATTTTGCCAGTGGGGTCATGGACACATATCCATCACTCATGTCTTATGCTATGTCTTCTTTAGATGCCCTCCAGGTGTGCGGTCAATTCACCAGCTACTGTGAGAATACTGAAAATTCTGGGACACAAATTTAGAGGAGTGAGTCCTGGGTCGGGTGGGTGGGGGAGAGTAATTTCATTGTATCCAGAAGCATCCACAATGACTTGGGATGGGGGAGATTAAGAGTGATTGGGGTGATGGGTACAACTGCATGATCAAATCCCCCCTTTGAACATATATCAACATATACATATGTAGAAAGGGGTGGAGCTTTGACCCATGGTAAGTTCAAGCAGTTTGGACACCGTCCCCATTGTGGACATCTCTAAGTGTATTCGTGAAGTTTCATGATTGCAAACATACAGCCTAAATTCCTCGCACTGAAATGGAAAGCAGAACTTCTGACTAGTGATGCCAAATAAAAATGACCCTTTATTGCTTAGGCCTTTCAGTCAGTATTCGATGTAGTTCACTAAACCGTTCAATAACAAATAGGATTGAAATGTTAAGGGTGAAAATGTTGGCAAGTGAAAATCTTCCTTAACAGAGCTATGAGCTGACATTTTTACCCATAAACATTGATTCCTCATTTCTTCACCGGCAATTGAAGATACAAACAAAATTTCCCTATTTGGACAAAACAGGAAACTGGTTAATTAGAGTGAGTTTTCTTTTTTTAACTTTAATCATGAAAAAAAAACATGAAGGGACTACAGGCAGTTCTTGGCTTACAACCAAATTGAACCCCAAATTTCTCTTTCTAAGCAAGGCCCTTGTTCAATGATTTTTGCCTCATTTTATGTTCTTTTTGCCACAGTTGTTAGGTGAATCACTGCAATTGTTAAGGAAAATGTGTGGTAGTTATGCAAATCTGGCTTCCCCCATTGACTTTGCTTGTCAGAAGCTGTCTGGTAAGGATACAGATGTTGATCACATGATCCCAAGACAGTGCAACTGTCACAAAGGCATGCCAATTGCCAAGCGCTCAAATGTTGATCATGTGACGTTTGCAAGTGTGAAAAACGGTCATAAGTCACTTTTTTCAGTGTTGCTATAACTTCGAACAGTTACTGAATGGTTGTAAGTTGAGGAATACCTGTGTGTGCCATTCATACCTGTGTTGCAGAGAACCATCAGGAAGATACGCTTCTCATAAAATGAGGCAAAGTATTGACTTGACACATCTGGATTTTATCCTATACTGTCACTTGACAGTTTTGTAGCATCTTCCTCTCTTAGAACAGTGACGGCGAACCTATGGAACGCATGC
>JANHFT010001994.1:203237-218528 GCA_032467955.1 Pseudoxenodon macrops | reverse complement strand
GCCTCCAGCCACCCAATCCCGCCCCTTCGCCTTCTCTTACGCGAGCTTCCTTTCCACCCTCCTCCCAGGATCATTCCCTCCCTGCGCGCTCTCGGCTCTTGCGTTCCTGCCGGCTTCCCCGCTACGTGGGCCCTAATACCCGCAATGGTCGAGGCTCGCAGAGGTGGCTTACCTGCATTGCGTGACTGTATGTGTGGACGGGCAACTAATGGTGGCTTAGAAGGATCGGGTCCTCAGGCTGCAAGAACGCGGATCTCCGGCTGACCACACCAGCAGGTGGCTTCCTTCGCCCCGCGCCCCGAAGCGCGCCTTTGACAAGCAAAACGAGCTGGCTGCTTCCCTTCCCCGTTCGCCTGGCCTTCCCGCTGTCACTTTCCATCCATTTAAACTCTTCCCAGTCTTTTCTCCGTGCCTGCTGTCACTTCTTATTAACTAGCCAACCTCGCTTTTTTCCCCTTCCCCTGGCATCCCTTGTCACTTTTTTTCTTATCATGCTCCAGGTCCTTGGGGGCAATTTCCCTCTTTCTCAATTGTTGTCATTTCCCCTCTTCTCTGTTCCACAGTTCTACTCTTCAGGATAGACAAAATAAACAAACTAACTAACCACCAGCCCCTCTCGGCTCCACCGTTGCTACAGGAGACATCCCAGGAGACTTTATCTACAAACAACAGTAGCCCAAAAGGCTTTCTCTCTCTCACACACACACACACACACACTCTCTCTCTCTCTCCCTCTCTCTCTCCTTGCCCAGTTCAGTCCTGACACAATTTAACTGCTATAAGCTTTTGCAAACTAGAGGATAATAAAGTCAGCCCGAGAGGCTTAACATTACAGTACCTGAGTGATTGCTCTTCACTATACCGGGAAGATAATTTTCCAATCTCCTTGATGTTTACTTAGTTGCCTACTAAGTAGTGAGACAGATCTCCAGGCAACTGTGATCACACCGAGAGACATAAAAACGTCCTGTAGTCTGCCCTTCCTTATCAAAAGTAGCATCAGCTGGAAGCTTTATCAGTATAAATTGTCTCCTGAAGAAAAAAAATATAAGTATATGCTTCTACCCCGTATTTTTAAGAAAATTAAAACAGAAAGCACACCTAGATTTGCTAAGCAATGCTATATATTTTTTCATTTAAAAAAAACAAACACCAGGAATTTAATGTTCCATTACAATTTAGAGACTTTCTGAAATGCCCACTTATTTCTGCAAGATAAGTAATAATCTGATACTGTTCTTAACCTCAAAAAATATTCTTACTAGTCACAGATTTGGACAGGGCAGACTTGAGTCCCAATCCTAGCAGGTGTTTCTCAGAGGTTGATGTGCCTCAAAGGGTTGTTGTAAGGTTACCATTTATTACGCCATCTGAACTCCTTGGAGGAGGATCAAGGAAATAATTCTATAATAAAGGAGAGAAGCTGTGCCACAGCCCAATACAGAATTGAAAACAGACTTTAAAAACCACTTAAACCCCGTCAATTGGAGTAACTCCCAAATAACGCCATAAGCATTTGCAGCTTAATTTCATAACCAAGTGGCCTGAAAGCTGAACACAAGATTTGCAGACTGATTCGATTAGAGCCATCCAATTTAAACCGAGATAGACGATCTTTTGATGGGCAGAACCCATGCAAAGATCTTTGGTGGGGGTTGCAGGAAAATGATAAGTGCAACATGGTGAGTTTGTCTCACACACTTAGAGACAGCTGGGTTTGAAGGGTTTTCCTGAGAATGGGCTCTCGGTTGTTAATATTATGTTAATCTTTTCATCTGCTTCAAAATGACCCCTTCAGTGTTTGATCCTTGTAATTTGAAAAGAGTCCAGGATTAGAAAAGAAGAGGTTATACTGGATACAGTCTTGGAACCCCAGGAACGCTGTTCCCTTATTTATTTTCTTCCCTTTAGAGATGACTTTAATCATTCTGTCTGTCTGCCAGCTCTTTCTTCTTTTCCAACCCCACTACAAGTTAACCTCCCCCATCAACACTCAAGGGCAAGGAAGCAGAACCACAGGAAAACACTTCCTCTTAGCATTTTTGCCAAGAGAATGCAGAGTGACTGTATGTCCAGTCTTTGAGGGATTGTTTATCTCCATCTTACATTGCTATAAGAAAAGGAAGTTTGGGGGAACCAATTCTTTCCAACAAAAACTCAAATGAGTTTGGAATCAGTGGATGCAAAATTTTGATCAAGTTGGAAGTGGGAAGTATCTTGGGAAAAACCCTACAAGTCAAAGATTGACTCTTTCTTAAGCATGATGATGTCATTCTGCAACTTTATTATTAGCTAAATATATAAATATAATATAGAAACATCCATATATAAAAGATGTGTGCTTATTTATCCATTTCAGTATAAAGGATTTCCATAAAGATGCCTACTAGGGTTATAGCAAAGTCTACCTCTAAGCTTAGCCACTTAAGGTGGAACCACATTTTGTTGAAGGTGTACAGGTATCTATAGCACAGGATAAGAGGATAGATGAATATAGGTTTTGAGTTGACTTGAGTTTCTTCCCGGCTAAATTAGAAGAAACCTGAATGTTTTTAAGACTACCTTTAGAAAGGGCATAAGCATATAAAGAAAGGTTTTCAACATCTTCTAACAGGTTGTGGAGAAAAGTAGTTTTCCTAAAAAAAATACTAGGACATTTTTAGAAGCAAACTGAAGGACCAGAGAAAAATTGACCAAAATTACCAGGCCTGCTAATTCTTCGTCACAAACTCTTTTCTGAAATATTCCTCTGTGTCCCTGCCCCACCCTGTCTCCAACTACCTTTCTTTTAGCTATGGAATGAGTAAGGTGAAAATAAAGGCACCCTCTAAACCAGCACGGTTTCTGCTGAATTCACAAATTCTATCTTCTTGGCAAAAGTATGGAAGCAGTTTGTCCCAGCTTTCTTCTAAAATGTTATTTCAATTTTTTCAGTTTATTCTATGGCTTTAAAATGTCCTGGTCATCTGTCATCCAAGTATCAATCAGGTTCAAACCAGCTTTAGATCTATTCCAAGCAAATTATTACAAATGGCGTTCACAGAAGAAAATTTGATGGGTTAGAAAAGGGTCAAGCAAACAACTTCTCCTGAGTATATTTCTGAGTGTAAATGAAACACTGATTTCAAAATCTCGTGGGAATTCTTGCCCACATTCATATACAAAAACTAGAACATCCTATTCAGATGGATGCTTAAGGACTTAAGGTAAGACCAGCAGATTGAGGAATAGCATTTGGAGTCATGGGATAAACCTACTGATTGGTTCTATAACTATAAGGACATAAAAGGTACTTAGACCAGGTTTTCAAAGGAGAAAAATATTCAATTTATACCCATCCTTTGCACCAAACAAAACTGCTACTATAAGGGATTGAAGTTGTTGAGTCCACAATCCATATTCATTTCATGAAAGTGGAGCTGGAAAAACATTTTATGACACTGAAGACATTTGGAAAAATGGAAACAAGTGGTGGTAGCTTTCATAAAATAGCTGTCATGCTATCCACAAAATTTGCACCATAGAGGTCATGATCAATCCCAATATACCATTTGCCATATAGCCCCCTGCCATACCCTCTAACCCTCTAGATCAGGGGTGTCAAAACTCACGGCATGACGTATCATGACTTTTTTCTCCCTTTCACTAAACCGGGCTATGGCCAGCGCATGACGCATCCAGGCCGCAAATTTGACAGCCCTGCTCTAGATTGTATTCTACCACTCCTCCCTTTTTAAAAAAAATCAAAACACATTGGGCCTGTAGCCACCCATCTTTATTTTGTAGGAATACCTATAGAACCTAAATGGACCCCAGAAGCATTATTGCAATAATGTGGCTTAGAGATTTGTGTTCTCCTGCATGAGATGTTAATTACTAAAATAATAGAGGAACTTTAAAAAAACAGATAGTCCAGACAACCTGGAAATCAGGAACATGTTGGCCATTCTGTTGTTAAAGTTTTAAAGGCCCTTTTATTAATATAAATTGGTTTATTTTTTTTATTATCCACTCTTCAATGCAACACTGCTTAGAGATGGGGGTGGAGAAAGATGTGAGTAGACATATCTACTAGAGTGCCTGTATTCAGCCCTTCAATGGGCTTAACTAGAGTATACTGCAGATACTACTATATCAGTTATAGTACTTTCCCAAACTTGGCAACTTGAAGATGTGTGGACTTCAACAACAGGTTGTCATAGTTGAGAAAAACTGGGTTAATTTACAAATGACTTGTATAAGCATCAACTTTAGATAGACTATGTGGGGCACTAATTAGTATCAGCCCAGTATAAAGCCTGAGGATATCTCAGGATGTCATTTGATGATGTTGGGAAGGGAAGGAGAAAAGTAGTTAAGAGGCAAAGCAGGCACTAATTCTTGATATTAAAAAGGAAAATTGCAGGTACATATTACAAAGAGTCCCACCAGAGTCTGATTCACATTAGTAGTCATCACTTGTTGATGACAGCAAGCCAGGATTGACATGTATAATTAAGGTAGACTTCATCAACTGTGAATCACCACAGAACATGCCATGGCATCATGAGTTAATTCAAAACATTGTGACCTGCAGGTCATTGAATATAGAAAGGATTCCTGGTAAAGAAAGTCCCCTATGATTTGCTCCCTCTTTCCAAAAGTTTTACTCACAGGCCATATTAGACCTCAGGCAGAGGAGCAGACAAGGACAGGAAGAGTTAGCTAGCTCCCTCAATGGCACCACCTCAGGTTCCTAGATAAGAGTTATTGTGAACCTGGAGAATAGGCAGGCAAGGCCAACCACATAAAAACTTACACCATTTCTTTGGCTTCATATAGTTTCCTTTACCTGATACAAACATACACACTTCACCCTAGATACTGGTTGGGGCTTATGGAAGCTGAGTTTCACTCCATTGGGAAGCTTGAGGAAAGCTGGCTTAAAAGAATGGCTAGAAAGAGGGACACACTAGCATTATCTAAAATTATCCACACTGCAAAGAATGCAGAGGATTTCCCATCTCTTTTCAAAAATTAGAATATGGAATCCCCACCCCAAGAGAGTTGAATATGAGCAGGAGGGAACTATTGCACTCATGGTCCACTTTGCTTATCTCCCTGCCTTCAGCTGCTGGGTGGGGAAAGGCAGCTCCCAATTCAAGTGGGCTTGGAGCACAAAATAACATTCAGAAGTTGTTCGACTTCAGTGCAGGTCAACAGGTAGGAAAAAGGTTTGGGTCTGGGGAGATTGGGTTTACTTTCTATGAATTCCTGAATAGCGAGGCAGAATAAAAATGGGAGGGAATGACAGCTATTAAGTTCTTCTCTAACTCATTCTGTCTTCACTCATCTGTCCTCTTTTTCTAAGTGAAGCTCATCTTCTTTTTCCCCCCTCCTTTCCTCTTCTTCATTCCAACATCATGGAAAGATTCCATGAATCTTTCAGGGGAATTGCTCTCTGTTCACTTCCTCTAATTTCTAGTCTGGGGCTGAAGGAAGATGCCAGTGGCTTGGCTGGGTATGTGGGATTGATTTTAAGGCTGCCAACTAGCTTAAATACAAGCAGCTGATCTGTTCCTGAGATTTGATTTCCAGAAAGTAATAACTTGGTAAAGCTTGTAGTTAAATGTTGTTGTGGGATAGATATCAACTAGTACGTTGAATTCAGTGTTGTTTTCACAGCTCTTAAACTTTTTCAGGCAAAAAAAACAAAAAACATCCTTGTCTCAAAAAACTAATTGCCAGAGACATAATTGACCAACCTATTTTAATTCAATTTTTATTAGCAAAGAAGTTACGCAGCACATTCTCCCTTTATGAACAAGTATTATGAAATAGGAGCAGATTATAATAAATCAATGTCTTATCTTCTTGTCTTTGCTAATGAAAAACAAACCAAGGAACCATTCAGAAAAATAGGCATTAGCATCCTTTTTCCAGCCATTTTCATACCTGCTTTCTAGTTTCCTTTTTCCCCCACATAAGAAAAGACGGACATATTAACCTATGTAAACAGAAAAGAAGGGGAATAAGGAAAATTATGAGATTGGGGAACAGTTACACAATTACTTTGGACTGTAGTTTCCTTGTCAATTGGGATTTCAGGAAAGGGTTATGTATGTCTTTGGTGTAATTGCTTGATATCGGGGATTAGAAAGAATTCAAGGAACCTCTTTCTTCTGCCCACCAGTAAAACTATTAACTGATGCTAACACAATTTTTTAAAACATAATGCCTCCCTGTAAGTTCACACGTTATTTTATGCAAAAAATATGATTTGCTTCTTCATGGTTTAGTTCAGTTTATGAACTCATAGTGTGATTTATAAACCATCGCTCATAGTTAAGCCAACCCTACTTTATTCAATAAGAAAAAAATTAAGCAAATTGCTGATTAACATATATCAATCATTTGTATTTTTAAAGGTACTTGTCAGATCTCCCCTGTACGTTATCATTTGGGAGATTTGCAGAAGGGAGGGTTTTTTAATATATTAATTTCATTATTAAAATATGGTTTGGATCATGTTCACGTTCCATTTCTAATCTGAGTCAGGAACGATATATTCATTATGAGTTTATTTTTAGTTGGCACAGTTCACTTTGCTGTCTTACCAGCACTACACTGTATTGTTTGCATTCTATCAATTCAGAATGCAAGTTAAGGTATCATATTTGCATTGAGTTGCCCAATGTGTAAGAGATTGCGCGAGAGAGAGAGAGACTGGGAGATTATCTTGATGTGCTCTTCAGTAGGCAAAAATTAAATGCATGTAAAGATTTTTCTCATTGTGAAGCTGAACTATTGACATCTGCACACACAATGGCTGCGAAAGGCAGTGCTACCATAGCCAGTTGAAAGAAAGGCACATCACTCTTAAACGTAAATAAAAATTAAGACATGCAAAGTGATGTTTTAATTGAAGAGGGAAATGTTTGAAAAAGAAATGTTTACTTCTTTTTCCCTCCATGCAGGTGGTATTTTGCTGGGAATGTAGAAATCCGAGCTTTTTTAGCTACGTTGTTTAACCCAAACAGATGTTCTGTATTAAAAGGAAAAAGCATTTCAGTAATTTGCTTTGGTTTTGTTTTCCTCCTCTGCTCCCACCAAGTATTACAGGTTTCTTTAATCTGAAGCAGCACTAGATCCTGGGGTTCCTTTGAGGGATGCAATTTCTGATCTGGCTCCAGATCAAGGATGGAAGGAGCAGATGATGGGTGCTGCCTTAAAAGCCCAGCACCCAGCTCTTCTTGTTGCAGTCCTTTATTTCTAATCATCACAACTGGGCTAGGGTGTGTCTTCTTGAAGCCAGATAAAATGAAAGGAGCTTATCACTGCCCAACATATTCATGTGCCCTTCTTGTGAAAGAACATGTAAAAGCAGCGGTGGCCTATCACTGTGGCAAACTAGGTGATTAAAATTAAAATGAATTTCAATTTATTTAATGCAATTGTTAGTTTAAATTTGGTTAGGTGTCAGAGTTCGAGACTGTTTAAAAAATATAGTGATAGTGTAATCCCATGCATATTTCAATTTTGTTAATAACCGCAGGAACTAGTGGAAGTCTACAAATTCCACTGCAATGTAAGAAATTCCAGCAGCCACAATACCAGTTTAGTGTTCGCTGGATGGAAATGTACTCTCAATTCATATTATCTTTGCAATTATTTATTTACTCCCCTAAGAAGCCTATCTTTTAACTTATTTTAGAAAGAAACTCCCCATTCTCCATTCCAACTCTTTTTTTTTCCTTCACAAAGAACAAACATGATGTGGTGAGTTCAGTGGTCATTCCTCAACTAGTAGCTTACAGTGTCTTTTCAAATGATTCAACCACCATTGTGCTAAAACAACAGTACTGAGGAGGCTTTATATCGCTTCAACAATGGTTGGATGATGCAATGAAGACACTGTAAGTCACTAGTGAGGAGATGTTGGGGATCACCAAGGCCCAAATTCAACTTCTCACTCCACTATGGAGCTTTACACCAATTTTTCTCCCTTGGTCCAACCTCCACAGATTATTATGGAGCTGAAAAGGAAGAACCTTGAATATTCAGAGAATAGGTGGAATAAATACACAATTTTTATCTCTTTGCCCTCCCGTATATTTTTCTTAGAAATGCTAAAACTCTTAAGAACATTCTGGGGATCCTTGAGTTGTATTCAGAATCACTTAAGAAAAAAAAGCTGGAATTATAGAAATGCAGTCCACCATATGATATTTCCTTTTCAAAGGACCTCTGATGCCAAGATCAGATAGTTAGTCAACAAATTTTACTTGACAAAAGTACAAACAGGTTACAAAAGATGTGTGAGTCACACACAATATACGGTATATATGAAAAATCACAATTCCATGGGGCTGCTTGCTAGGTTTTCGCTAATTAAAAAAAAAAGTCAGAAATTCTGTAAGATACACAGACATATCAGAGTGTTGCACAGAAGAGATCAAAGCTTTCCGCTCGAAAATTGGTTCCTCCACACCCTCTCTTACCTTGACGTGCTTCTTTTTGTCCTGAGGGCTAAGCAGACTTTCAGTTCTACAGTGATCCCTGCCGTTTAGGTGTGTTTCCAGGAAGATTAAAGAGAGAGTTTGGTTGTTCTACATGGCAAAATATGGAAATTGTTCCGCTTCCTAACTCTAAACTGGCTTCCAGTCAGTTGTGTAGCTGACCAGAGGACCATCAAAGATGTGACTTTAAGAGAATATTTTTCTTTTAAGAACTTACTTACTCCAAAGTACAATTAGGCTACCATAACTGCATTGTACACATCTATTGGGTCAGTAGATGACAGCAAAGAGCTGGAAGACTCTGTATCTCTTTGCTGCCACCTAGTGATCATCTGTGATTTTTCAGCATATAATAAGGTGAAATGTGCTGGGGCACAGTGTAATACAATACCCCAAAGGAGGTGAGCTTGACTCTCTTTTCTGATAAGGTTTTTTTGCTCTTTTTCTTTTTTTCTGATCATCCCCCTTGGGAAGTTGGAAGATTATTCTCTTTGAAGGAGGGAAAGTTTCTTCCATACCTGCTTAGCAGCATGTCTTGTTTTATACGTTTGTCCAAAGGGTAAAATATGCTGCACCTGCTGCAGTGCTGCACTATTAGCAAAGGGACACGAAACCTGTCCTGGAACACAACAGTTGATCTCATTACCTCTCCTTTTCTAGAATTACATGTCTTAAGGATTATTATTTTTTTGAGTAGAACACAGTAATTATCCCTGGAATTCATTTCTGAGTAAACCTGGATGGGATCATCATGGTGTAAATTTCTGGAGACTTTTTGTTTTCTTGGATCCTAATGTTTTTCCCTTCCCTGAATTCTGATGGATATTTTCCAGGTGCCAGCCTAATTTTAAATAGGTTTTCGTAGAACTGGTACAAGATCTGGTAACAGGCCTCCATAAGGAGTGGGGGTGGCTCAACAAAAGAACTATGCCAGCCATGACCATGAGACCAAAACAATTCTTCTACTCTTTTGATGCCTTCCTCTTTCAAACTTCCTTGGGCCTTAATTAAAAATTAATTTCTTCTGGATGAAGAAAGCAAGGGAGGAAAAATCACTTCAATATTATTTCCATTTCATTTCATTTCAAAAAAAAATTTTTTTTAATTTAAAAAACATTAATTTTATGGAAAATAAAAAACTTGTTATAAAAATATATACATTATTTCCAAGACAAAGCAGTGTCCCTCTAGGTTAGGGCAATCTGTAGCTCACTCACCTATTTGTTGTGTGGCTATTTTGCATTACTGTTCCCAATATTCATGATTATGGATCATGCTTGCTGGAACCAATAGGAACTATGGTCTACAACAGGGGTGTCAAACTCCTGGCCCACAGGCCGGATTGGGGGGGGAGAGGAGGGAAGTCACAATATGTCACGTGATGATGCCGTGATGCCGTGAATTTGACACCCCTGGTCTACAATATCCAGAGAACATTGGTTGCCTACTTCTGAGTAGATCAATGGCTCCCTTATCTAGCATTTTACATTAAATTCTTTCTCTCCTCCCAACCTTTTTAATAAAAAATCTTGCTTCTGGATTTGGGGGAAAAGCTTGATGTAAATTGTAAGCTAAGAGAGCCATTTATCAACTTAGAAGTAGGCAAGCCAATGTTCTCTGGTTATTGTAGATAACAACTCCCATTGGTTCCAGCAAGCATGATTCATGGCCTTCTTGTAAAAAATGAACCAATCCCACTTGCCTGAAATTAACCTATTTCTATAGTGGGACACTTCACTCCCTTCCTTCTTAAGTTTAGACCTTATCCTAGTGTTACAAAGAGTACAGCTTGATTTGGTCTCCTCCATTCTGGTTCCTGCTAGAGCAGTGTTTCTCAACCTTGGCAACTTTAAGATGTGAGGGCTTCATCTCCCAGAATCCCCCAGCCAGGCTGGCTGAGAAATTATGGGAATTGAGGTCCACACATCTAAAAGTTGCCAAGGTGGAGAAACACTGTTCTAGATGCATCAGTCCAATGCCTCTGGCGGGCAACAGGTTGAGGAAAGGTGCCATTGCTCTACCATGCTCAGTTACAGTGGCATTCTTATCACTAGCGCTCATATATTTCATCTTTTTCTTTCTTTCTCTTGAATAGCACAAAACTGGTTGACAACATGGCCTCAATCCTGCAGTGCTGCCCTTTCCTGACCCGAGATCCATCTCTCTTCCTACGGAAATTTGGCCCACTGCTGGTCAACAGTGCTCAACGCTGCCCTGTGATGGTGGCCCGCACTTTCTATAGTTCTGTCACTAACCTGCAGAGCGAAAAAGACACCTATGGAAACACTGGTGAGATGATAGGGTAGAGCTCAGAGAAAAGATACCGGAAGGAAAACAGGAGCTGATGCCATATCAGACCCACAGATGTCAAACCAAAGCACTCATTTTATGCTTGGGGGTTCACAAGAGGCCTCTTGTAAAGGTGTTCCAGGTTCTTTAGATCGAGCCAGTCTCTTGGTAACAAACCTATATTTTGTGGGTATAGTGTGTGTTTACTCCCTGCATTATTTGATTACAGGTAGAAGGGTTGAAATCTCTGTGTGAAAACACCTAAAACTCTTTTTATACAGTGGCTCCTTTTTGAAATTGTTCTTTTGTAGTTCAAGACATGATGTCATCATTTCACAGTCGCTAATTAGCTCAGATGCAACTTGTAATTCCTATAATTTTTTACTTCCTGGCTGACATTACAAGGACACATTTAGAAATTTAATGTGTGTTTCAGTCTGTAGAAAAGGAAGTGGAAATTGCATCTTTTCTTCCCTATACATAAAAAGAGGTTTGCCTCAACAAAGCAATCATATTAAAATGAGAACATAACCTGCCAGAAATATAAGCTAGAATCTTGTTCCTGCTGCTTGGTTTTCCTATATTCACATGGAAGAATTATTTCCCAGGTTTGTATGGATGGAGTAATCTCTGATTGATTGACAGGACATAGATTTAATCCTAACTTTGCTCGTGACCATTAAAAATATTAGGTGTTGAAAGTTGATTCAAATGTCCAGCCGAGTGAATTAAGGGATGTGATATCAGGCATGTTAGTTATATTTTCACGATAGAGGATATTCGCATGAAACACATCCCACATGTAACATTCCTCATCTCCCATTGCAAAAATTGTTAATAGATGATGAGAAATTTTTTTTCTCTGACTGCAACCCTGGAGGCCCAATGCCAGAACCCCAGACTTCCCTCTCCTGGTACCCTCTAGACATCCTGGGATAGAACTTCTCAGATTTACTGACAATGCGGCTAATATCAAGAAGTTTGGGGAGTTGGGTTCTCATTTTGGAAGGCATCAGTTTAGAGAAATGGGAGACCTAGTGGTCTGAATCTAATTACGGTTAAGTCCAAAGACTTTGGAAAAAGTTGAAGTGGAGCATTTGTTGAATTCAAAGCACTGAAGAGTTTATTATTATCAACTAAGGTCAAAGCTGAATTGGTGCTAGATAAGGGTCAACTGAATTCAGGGGGTGGTTGGGGGCTGGACATGGGTCTCTTGTGGCTGTGCAATGATTCCAAACAGATGATACATTTGATCCTGCCTTCCAGTTCAGCCTTCCCATCTCCTACACTAAATTTGCTAAAAGCCATGCCTGCTGGGAATTCTGTTCCAGAATATCTCTATCAACCTGTCTCTGGAGGCTGAAATCACGATGGCTTTTCTTTTGTGCATCTTCTAGTATCGATTCCCCGCTCAGCACCCCAGCCTCTCCCTGCCACCCAGTGCCCTTTTATGGAATCCGAGCGTCAAAGTGGCCAGAGCTCCTTTGTGCAAGAAGCAAAACCTGAACTCCAGGAAGATGTCAAGCCTTTCAAATCAGGTAAGGAAGGAGGCCAACCTCCTTGGAATCATGGCGGTGGGAAAGATGAGACACCCCCCCCCTCCCGGGGTCTTCCTCTGACCTGTATGCATCAACCTTCCCTCTAGGAGTGCTGACGTCCTTGATCAGAGAGGTGCACTGCAGCCTCCGAAAGAAGTTGCTGGACTCTAGTGAAGTGTCTCACCTCATCCAGGACAACATGCCAGGTTAGGGAATTGGATCCTGGTATTTTTTTTCCACAGGGTGGGGACGGGGAATTGCCCAGAGGGTCTATGATATCTTACAGCTTCCATTGGGTATTAAGGTCAGCAGCACAGAATAACTGATTCCGTCTGAAGACTTAGTTGCAGTGGTGGGCTGCAGCCGGTTCGCACTGGTTCAAGCGAACCGGATGTTAAGATTCTGCTCAGTTCCGTGAACCGACAAATCCTACCACTGGTTGCCTCCTCCCGCCCCCCCCCCCACAGGAGAACAGAGCTGGAAGGCAGGTTAATCAGGGAATGGGATGGGGTGGGAGTGAGGATTTTGCATTCTCATTGGTCTCATTGGTGGGATTCAAAAATTTTACTACCGGTTCTGTGGACATGGTTTGGTGGGTGTAGCGTTGCTTGGTGGGCGTTGCTTGGTGGGCATGGCAGGGGACAGATACTGTAAAATACTCCATCTGGGTATTTCCTCAAAATAACCCTCTGCGCATGCGCAGGAGACTTTTTGCATGTGCAGAGGGGTCTTTTCAAGTCAATTTCCACTGGGAAGACCTATTTCCTTCTCGAGAACTGGCTCAGGGGTGTGGCCAGCCAGCCATCTCTGCCAGTTCAGCAAGCAGAGGCAAATCTCTGCTAATGGTTCTATAGAACCAAACTAAACCAACAGCAACCCACCTCTGATTCCCACCCCACTCCAGGGGAAGCATACTGCAAAATCTCCATTTCCTCCAGATGAGCTAGGACTTGGGAGGCAGAGAATAGATGGGGGTGGGGCCAGCCAGAGGTGGCATTTACCGGTTCTCTGAACTACTCAAAATTTCCACTGCCAGTTCTCCAGAACTGGTCAGAACCTGCTGAAACCCACCTCTGGTCTGGGATGGTGTGGAAGTGAGGATTTTGCATTATAATTAGTCTGGGATAGAATAGAATAGAATAGAATAGAATAGAATTCTTTATTGGCCAAGTGTGATTGGACACACAAGGAATTTGTCTTTGGTGCATATACTCTCAGTATCATAAAGAAAAAATAAAATAAATTCATCAAGAATCAAAAGACATAACACTTAGTGATAGTCTTGTGGAATTTGCTGGATGTAGGGGCAAAGCTGAGAATTTTTGTTAGGAAGGGATCTATGCAAAGGACATGTCCATGTAGTTTTCTTGACATTAAGATGGAACTGGTTTTGCCATGAAGTTACCAGGAATTGGGGCCCATTTGAAGAAAACTTACTCTTAAATGGTTTTTATTGAAAGGGTTTAGCTTGCCCTTTTAAATTAGAAGTACAAAAGTTATGTGAAATGTAAAAGAAAGCAAAGAAAGGAAAAGAAGAAAGAAAAAAGAAGATAGAAAAAGAACAGAAAAGATGAAAAAAAATAGAAAGCAGTGGATTCCAATGTTCTTCTCAGCAGTTATGGATTCAGTTCTAATCAATCCTCTGTATAATTATATCATGACTTCCTTCTTTCATAATCTATTCTTTCTGATCATCAAAACCATCCATCACAAAATCATTTTCTTTTTGATGCCAAAGTGCATAAAGGCTTTGCAGTCGAATACAAGAGACAATTTGTAGCCCAGGGTTGAACTGTGGGGTTCTTGATGCTCTCTCTGAGCCTGGCTGTTTTCTTGCAGACGTTTCATGACCCAATTATGTGACATCATCAGTGCTCTCTCTGAGAGCAAACCCCACTTCCTTCTAACCAAGCTCCAAGACCACCAAGAAACATACAATTCTCCTCCTCCATCTCCTCCTCTCCTCCTTTTACTCCTCCTCCAAGAACTCCACATTCAAATGACTAAATGCATGTCATGATCTTTAACTTCTCCCCCTTCAGTATAGACATTGTGATGTTGAACACATGTATGAAAGGGGTGGAGCTTCTATGGCAATCACACAATGTCCATTTATCATTTTTCAGGAAAGACCTGGATCTGATAGATATCCTGGGGGAAAAGAGATTAGAGGGGAGGCAGGGATGGGATTCAGCCAGTTTGGACTGGTTCGGCGGACCGGATATTAATTTTAATCTGGTTCGCCAAACCAGTTGTTCGTTGACTGGCTCACCTTGCCCCTCCCAGGAGTCGCCACATGGCCCATTTTGGAGGCCAGGTAAGTGCGGAGACTCTGGGAGGGTGAAAAATGGGCCTACTGGAAGTCCAGAAATGGGCCTGTTTATGGCCTCCGGAGGGCCTCTGGAGCCTGTTTCTACCCTCCCAAAGGCTCATAGAAAGCCTCCGGAGACTGGGGAGAGCGAAAAACAGACCTACCAGAAGTACTGGCCTATTTCTGGCCTCTGGAGGGCCTCCGGTGCCTGGGAGAGGCCATTTTTCACCCTCCTAGAGGCTTGAGGAAAGCCTCCGGAGCCTGGGGAGGGCAAAAATGCCTCCCTGCTATGGTGCAGGAGGCTGAGTAGGCCACACCCCCATGGCCATGCCACCCGGAAACCAGGCAGCAAACCAGTTGCTAAAATTTTCAATCCCGCCCCTGAGGGGAGGGATACAGTAAAGGTCAAGTGAGGTACCAACACCACTCTATAAAGCCTTAGTAAGACCACACCTAAAATACTGCATCCAGTTTTGATAACCACACTATAAAAAAGATGTTGAGACTCTAGAACGGGTGCAGAGAAGAGCAACCAGGATGATGAGGGGACTTTGAGGCTAAAACAGTGAGGCTAAAAAATCTCCTCCCACTTACGACTGCAGGACTGTAACTTGTTGCTTGTATCCTATGACTTCTTATTGATATTGTTTCCTGA